>CAJPIZ010000425.1:6085-19379 GCA_905368565.1 Medioppia subpectinata
GAGAGAGAGAGAGAGAGAGAGAGAGAGAGAGAGAGAGAGAGAGAGCTCAATTGAACAATTTATAAATATATTTGGCCATTTGTCAAAGTGACCACGGGCAATTGACTAGTTTAATTTAAAAATGTGAACCAGGCTCTAATTAGTGATTGATTTTGCTGTCACTATTTATTACGTTCATAATGTCCTCGGGTGTACTTTCAATGCCAGTTCAATAATACCCAAAATTGCTTTGAACTACAGTTTGATAAAAGGCCTCAAAAAAAAGTTTTTGATAACTTTTGTTTTCAATTAATTACTTTAATTATTGTCATAAATATTGGTTATACTATAAGCACACGATTGCAAATACTATTGCAATATACGGTACAATTGTGAATGAATTGGTTTAATCTCATAATTAATTACTTGTTTACTATTATTTAGAGTGAATGAGACGTGTTTTGTCTGTATTTCACATTAAATATCAATATTAATCGCTATTCAAAACGCAAATATAGTACAAAATTAATGTCATTATTGTCTGAAATATTAAAATAATTACTTTTAATAAAATTTCATAATTAACTAAAAATGAAATGCAATAATAACTCAAAAAACTCAACTTATTTTACTTAAATAGTTCACAAAAATTTACATCATTTATTTACGAAATCCCATTTTATTTAAATTTTAAGTATATTTTATATTATAATCATTTAATTTTTCTTTTATCCCTTAAGTCGCCAGAGCTTTTTATGAGGAGTGTTTACTAAAAGTTTTAATTCAAGGTTAATACAGTATGACTCGAATATAACGCACTCCAAAATGTTAACTTTATATTAAATATTATAAAGAAAAATATTTTATTATAAACAAAAAACATTTGTAAGGCAATAACGCTTTAACCACAAAACGGATAATGCCTTAAAACTAAAATCTGTTCACAAATACCTGTTTAAAAAATGCAATTACAAAATTTATATAATTTGCTTTATCCATAGGATTAGACATTGCATTAACTATGTCTTTAGCATTATTAATGTTAATCTATGGGAAGAGCCCAATGGTAAAATATAGCTATAGGATTAAGCTGTCAACTTATCTAAATTTGTCGTAAGGTCGGGGAGGTCGCATAACGCTCATATAAATCATATTTTTTATAAATGAATTGTGGTCAAAATTACAAACTGCCACAATTTAGATATTCACCTATATTCAGTTATATTTATATATTTTGCGTAATATTGATTTTTTGTGATTTCATATGACGTCACATGACGTAATGTAAGTATAACATAGAATTAAATGAAATTTTCAATGTTCTATTAGTGGGGAAATAACGCTGCAACTTCTAATAATTCTAATAAAATTTTTATGTAACACTTTACCTGTCATGCGATTTACCACGTTAAGTAAAGTATCATAATATTACAGTAAAACATGAACTGAGTGAACTTGGTAAATTTGGCCATTTAATTCATACAAATGCTTAGTTCACACAACTCATGTTTCACTGTATATGACATTAACAGCCTTAGATTTAGATGAGTTTTAAATGTTTAGTAAAAAATATTATTGTTTGTATAGACAACAAACAATAATGTATAATGACAATCCCTTATATGCAGGAAAACTGTCCGGTTTTGTTAATGAGAAGGTCATCAAATGAGCTGGCTTAATTTTTCAAATTTGCCAATCATATTTGAATCATAGTGGATTTTGATCTCTATTGGCTTGTGTCTCAGACACTTAAAAATTTATTATGAGTTATAGATTTTTTTATATTTATTTATTAAATAAACTTTTTATACAGTATTTAATGTCATTTAAAATGTTGTTTCAATTAAAACTCCAATAAAATATACGATATATAGACTAAAAACTTTAAAATGTTATATAATTTACAATTCAATAAATAAAAACACAAATACAACAGTATTTACATTAATGTAAAACAATATTCGTCTCAATTCATGCAAAAAACGGTAACAAATGTTTTAAAACTATTTTGTATTAAGTATTGGCAGTACTGGAGAGGGAGGCGGCGGTGGAGGGGGTTCTTCATCGTCGGTCAACTTCTCGCCCAAAGTGGTCAACAGGTGTCGCAATTCGGCGGAACTGATATACCCGGAGCCGTCTTTGTCGAAATGGCGCAGACCTTCGATGAAGTCTTCGGCCGTATCGGTGGACCTGTTCTTCGATATGGTCTGCAGTATCGGTAGAAACACTTCGAAACCGATTCTTTCATCTGTTCAATACATAAGTCAAGACATTAGTAAACTGTGTGTTCACACAGTTTGGGATCAGTTGAGGTGATGGACACACAAACCGGGTTTCAACTGATTGGAGCACTTCTTCACCTCTCCTTCTGTGGGGTTCTGTCCCAACGCCCGCAACACGTCTCCCAACTGCGAGACTGAGATCTTGCCGTCGCCTCTGTTGTCGAACAGAGAGAACGCCTCTTGAAATTCTACATCACATCCAGAAGAATGGCATCCAATAAAGCAATAGATATAAGATATGAGATAATTAGTGGTAATCTTGTAATCATTCAAATGTATGGTTAAGTGATTAGCAGTTTTTCAATGAGAATATAATGTAAAACATGTGTTCAAACAATTGATCCCAAACTCAAGAGTGTGGCTGTCATTGAGTGCCGCCAATAGTGTACAACAGTTTGCTTAATAGTGAATACAAACAGCGACTACACTGTTATCAATAGTGTATAACCCGTTATAGTGTACACCATATGTACGGATGGATTAATCTAACGGCGGGTTTCAATGGACAGGATATACACGGGTTTAATGAACACCACATTTAGTATATTTGTGACACGTATTGATAACGAGCGTAGACTGTATTCGTGTAAACTATAATTAAGATAATGCCCGACATCTTCGGCGGCAAATCAATTGATCCACTCATGAGTAGGACAACATCGGCGGCCATCGCGTTCACTATTCACTCACCCATTATCTGATCCTCGCTGTAGTTGGCCTTCAGATACAGACAAACAGACAATGAGATTATAAATGTTATAAATTATACGCTTATTATAAATACCATAATGTGTTTAACGATGTGTTTTGTGAATCAATTTAAATGAAATACAATTCAATTGTAATCACAATAACAGACACCAAATGTAAAGCCAATGTCAACAACACCTGTAATACACGCCAAATGCGATATACGGCGAGAGCGCCGGTGAGAGCGCCGGCCATAATGTTATTCCAGGGGTCGTCCGTCTGGCGAATGGCCGCCAGAGAGCAGTCAATAGCGCTAACCATTGCTCCGCCGGCGGCGAAACTGCCGCCCATTTTCGGCACTCGACGTCTGACCAGAAACCACGCGCTCGACGACCGCCGCTCCAGACCCTCGGCCGACGACCTCCAGCCCCGCACCCCGTGATAGACAGTCCCGCCGACCACTCCTAGCATATACCCGACCCCACACTCGTCCACTACACGCCACGGACACGACCGACGGAAGTAGTCGTCCATTGGATGATCCGATGATTGGATCAGATGTCTTGAGTGGTCGGTGTTATTGAGGCACAACACGAGGACTGACCGGCGCTGACGGATAAGTGTCGCTGCGATTGGCCTTAAAGTGCGGTTCAAATGGTTTTTCGCCACAAAAATCAATCAAACAATCAATTGATCAAAACATTGGCCAAAAACAGCGGTACTGTTCACACATTACGTGACATTTTGTGATTATTTATGAAACCCTTTACAGTTTGACAGCAATTGGTATTGTATTGAAAATCGTTTGGTATTATACTCCCTGTAATTATTGTCACAGTATTTGTGAATTGACCATTGTGTTATTTGTGTCCAAAACCAAACCAAACAACACATGGCATACGAGCTGATCCACGACCGCCGGTATCCACACATCCCTCCCGGAGAGATATTCTTCGGGACCGCGAAGACGGAAGCGATGAGACTGGAGGTCGCGAAATACCTGCCGCCCAACACAACCGTCAACTACACGGCCCGTGACCTCACTTTCCTCATCGCCGGGGAAATGGCGGCCATAAATCCCGACCACTTTTTGGTCACTATTGTGTCCTTCACGGCCAGCACTTTCGGGGGGGTTGCGGGGGTGTGTCTGGGGTACGCCCACTGGGAGCAGGGGGTGTTCCACATCCACGTGGTCGCCATGCGAAGGGACACCATTAATGACCCTATTATGAGCCGCAATAGTGCCCCCACCGCATCGCTGCCTCCCCCGCCCCCCACCCGCGCCCCCCGGAGCCCACCCCACAGCTCAGGGACGCCCACTCGCGGCCGGCGGTCTCCCGGAGACCCGACCGCGCCTTCCGCCGCATCCACGCGGTCAACAAAGCCTAGGGCTCAGCTGTTGGGCTCAACCGGTTGTTGGTGTGATATATTGACGTTCAGGAAGATTATTGAGGCCCGACTCACGGTATGTGTTGACCACTCATTGCATCTCTTTCTCCATTCAACTCATTATCGCTCTCTTCGGCGGATCAGATGTACAGTCAGGACCACAACCGGACGATCACCACTCCGGCCATCGCTCAGCTGTTGTCCAACATGTTGTACAACAAGAGATTCTTTCCGTATTACATCAACATCTCTAACGTGATCGCAGGTCTGGACACCGACGGCAAGGGTTGTCTCTATTCGTACGATCCGGTCGGCCATTGCGAGCGCGAGTACTATCACGCGGGCGGCTCTTCAGCGGCGCTGATTCAGCCCCTACTGGACAGTCAGGTGGGCCTCAAGAACCAGAGGGCGGCCGTCATGAAGGATCTGACCGTCGAGTCCGCCAAGAAGTTGATTAAAGATGTCTTCATATCGGCGACCGAACGCGATATCTATTGCGGCGATTCTGTGGACATACAGATCATCACCAAAGATGGCGTCCAATCGGAGACAATGAGCCCGACGCTAGTATTGAGTCAAAACGGGTCCCAAACGGCGGCCCAACACAAGTCGGTCGCAGCGGCGGTCGTCGGCGGTGACAGCACTGATCCCAAGAAGACAACCGCAGGTCGTGTCAGAGACGAGGGCCTGCACTGCGACTTCGCGTGCCTTCTGTTCCGCCATATCGTCGACAAACCATACGAAGAGAAGGTCTTACAGATAGTGAAAGAGGCCGTCGCTATTGAACAGGAGTTCCTGACCGATGCCCTCCCCGTTGCCCTGATTGGCATGAATTGCGAACTCATGAGGCAATACATCGAGTACTGCGCGGACAGACTTCTCGCTGAACTCGGCGTCCAAAAGGTGAGGACACACTTCGGGTCCGCATGTATTGGTCCCGAGTTTTTGAATTGAATGAATGTCTAATTGTCATTGTTTTTGTTGTCCACCAGTACTACAAGTCTGTGAATCCGTTTGATTTCATGGAACAGATCTCATTGGAAGGGAAGACAAACTTCTTCGAGAAGCGCGTCGGAGAGTATCAGAAGAGCGGAGTTATGGGAACCGAAGAGAACCACAAGTTTGTCGTCGACGCCGACTTCTAAGTCCCGCTTTTGATCCCATCTTCTCATTGCCATCGCATCCCAATCATCACTTCTTCGGCCACTTCATAGCCATTCATCAAATGATTAATTTTTAGTTTGAATTTGTCTTTAAATCAAATTGTTTTTTAAATACAATTTTAAGTTTTTAAATGATTTTATGTTTATTTTTCTGTTAATAATTAATACAAAACAATTTACGCCAAACACTACTATTGAATGTATTTTATATATAATTATTAATTAATTCAATGCTTAAGACTATTATAATGTCTTTCATTAGCTTTCTATTCGTAATGTATTTGTAATACAATAAAAATTGAGTTAAAAAATGTTAATCAAATGTTAATCAATAAAAAGTAATCGAAAAAACAATTTTAAAAATCAAAATCAAGTCTTAAAATACAATTAAGTTCAATGAATTGCGAGAGAGAGAGATAGAGAGAGAGAGAGAGAGAGAGAGAGAGAGTCTATAGTTGGAATAGTTGGTACAATTGGAACCGGAAGAATAGGTCGTCGGCCCTAATGGCCACTTCCCGGACAAGAGTACCACCAAAACCGACGCTGAAGTTAACCAATGGTGACGGCGAACAGCCGTGAATCCAAAACTCGAGCGGATCGGCAGCCAATAGGGACGAGACATGAGCGGCCACTTCCCGTATACCTGACAACTCTTGGAGGCCATGGCGTAGACCCGCGGCGATAGTGTCCAACTGGTCGGCGGTCATCGATTGCTGTCTACACACCCGTACCATCACTTCGGGCGATATGTCGATGAGGCGAACGGTGGCCGGAATCGGCACATCCCGGGCCGCGAGACTATCGACCAGCGCTTGGCGAACGCGCGGCAACAACTCGAGCCTCAGTGTCTTGCGGGACACCCGACGGCCCATCGCGTGGACACAATAGACGGTCAGCGCCAACATATCCAACCATCGCATGACTCGCAGGACTCGGAGCTCAGCAAACAGAATGAGGTGTTTGCAGGTAATGAGCGCCGGATTCACATCGAGGTATAGGCTCTTGAGGTGCGGTAACTGTGACACAGGTTTGAGACAATCGTACATTTGTTGTCTACAGCGGACACAATCACGACCTTTCATAACCACATCGCACTGGCAGTCCGGCGGCAGATCCATCTCTAAGTGGCCGATTGTCACGTGTCTCAGAGCGGGAAATCGTGTCCCAATTTGCGACCACATCTCTGGCTGACATCTCACGTACCGTACGCTCAATGACTCCAATCGCGGCATCGTTTCCATTGAATTGACATTGAATTCAATGCAACAACTGATGGACAGATGTCTTAATTCAGTGAGTTTTGCGATGTTTTGGGCCAACACTTCACCCGACAATTGATTGAATTGAATGCGAAATGTCTTCAGTTTGAATGATTCGCAAATCATTGTCAACAACTGATCCCAATCGGCGATAGCGTCGACAATCTGGTCGTTGTCTTCAATGAGTGACAGCTCTTCCAGTTGTGGACACTTTGTGTTGAGAGATATCATCGAAACGGCCGACAAATAGTGGTCTGAGACGTGAAGGCGACGGATATTCGGTGGCAAACAATCCATCACTCGATCGGTTCCGTCATTGAAATCCACGAAATCCATGGACTCGAGTGACGACAAGCGGCTCAACCACTGAAGACTATCGCCATAACTGCCCTCAAGAGTGATGTGTTTGATGTGAGACAACAGTTGTGTCCACTCGTCGACAGTCCTCTCCTCTGACCACTGAATCTCAACGCAAACCAAATAGAGATCTTCGAGATGTGGACAGCGATTGACAATCACTTCCATAGTCTGGCAATCGATGCAAACGTTTCGCAAAAACAATGACTTAATGTTTGGCCACTTCTTCAGCATTGAGTCCACTGTCTGTCGGCTTTCAATCAAATCAAATGTGTTGTTGTCTTTGCGGACAAACGCTTCACTCATGTCTTCGCCGACAAACTGATGATCTGTTGTGTCATTCATATAACCATCGAAACCAATGCTGAGACCAATAGTCTTCTTCTGGAGAGCAGTTTCGACACAATCAGTCAATCCCAAGACGTCGTCATTCATGACATGACTTCTTCGGGAAGTGTTTGAGTCGTCGACAACTGATCCGGACTTTGATTCGCTATTCAAAGACATTTTGAAGACAAAAAGTGTGACAAAAATGACCACAAAATCAAGTGATTTGTGAAAAGTGTGAAAACCGTTGAGAAATAAGTTTTTGAAATCATTTCAAAACTTATTTACTGTTTCTCTGATAGAGACTAATAATGACTACTTTTGTACAGCATTTCAATCCATTATTTGCTATCAGTTTTGTAACAAAAACTTTATTTTCATTTAGTTTTAACTCTTTTTATTACTGTATTATAACTTTTCGGACACTATTTTATTAACTAAATTAATTGTCAATTAATTAAATCACATTTCTAACTAATTTTTGTCTAAATTAAAACTATAAATAACTATTTACTGAATCTATAAATCGCTATACGTTTTGTGTAAAACTATTTAAACTAAAAAAACTACAATTTAATTACAAAACAACACAATTTATAAGTAATTTATAATTAATTTTATTTAAAAAACATTTTCATTAATGAAATACAAGAGAGAAACGCAAACTTCGATCAAAAATAGATAATAATTAAAAAATGAATAGTTTTTTATAAACCAAAAGATAATTCTCTCAAAGAAATGGACACAAAAAACTCAACCAAACATCTCATCACTCAATCGCGTCTCAAAAGCATTGTCTCCGATTGGACGCCATCTTTGGTGATGATCTGTATGTCCACAGAATCGCCGCAATAGATGTCGCGTTCGGTCGCCGATATGAAGACATCTTTAATCAACTTCTTGGCGGATTCGACGGTGAGATCCTTCATGACGGCCGCCCTCTGGTTCTTGAGGCCCACCTGACTGTCCAGTAATGGCTGAATCAGCGCCGCTGAAGAGCCGCCCGCGTGATAGTACTCGCGCTCGCAATGGCCGACCGGATCGTACGAATAGAGACAACCCTTGCCGTCGGTGTCCAGACCTGCGATCACGTTAGAGATGTAATACGGAAAGAATCTCTTGTTGTACAACATGTTGGACAACAGCTGAGCGATGGCCGGAGTGGTGATCGTCCGGTTGTGGTCCTGACTGTACATCTGATCCGCCGAAGAGAGCGATAATGAGAGATGTAATACGGAAAGAATCTCTTGTTGTACAACATGTTGGACAACAGCTGAGCGATGGCCGGAGTGGTGATCGTCCGGTTGTGGTCCTGACTGTACATCTGATCCGCCGAAGAGAGCGATAATGAGGTGATTAGAAAGTGATGCAATGAGTGGTCAACACATACCGTGAGTCGGGCCTCAATAATCTTCCTGAACGTCAATATATCACACCAACAACCGGTTGAGCCCAACAAACACGCGTCAGTCCTATTACAAGACAATTAGTCATCAATGGATCAGATAAGTGATCAAAAGACATACAATTTGAAGAGCTTTGTCTGATCTCTGGTATAGATTGAATACCCGGACGACAGACGGGTATCGGAGGCCAACATTGCGAAGTCATTGCCCGCCAGACCGACAACAGTGCTGTTATATACCATCGGGAGTGAGGCGTGACATCACCGAACGGATCCGGTGATGCAAAGAGAGAAACAATTATTAGTTGACTGCAAATAATGGCAAAAACATCGGCAAAACATACCCTCCGTTGTCGGCGTACGGCTGGAACTGATGGCCAGTGAGTGGATCCACAACTGGGCGGCTGTCGTACGCGGTGTCAAACATTGTCTTCTTCGGCGGTGAACTAACAGATGAAATACAAGTCTTTAAAAAAATGTAATACAAAAAGCAGTCAATGGTTTTGAACGGCAAATGACTCGACGTTTTTGTTATTGAGTTTTTGCAATGAGTTTTCAAATCAAAGCACTCATTCATAAATAACGTTACGTTTGTTATCACCCCTTATCTAAAAAACCTTATTATATCTAAGCATCAATGCATTGCCGACCTCACGAACCCCTAACTCCACACCCATTTATCATGTGATACGTTATTTGTGGACATATAATATGGTTTAAACGCGAGCGACAGATGGCAACACATATTATTGCCATTAGTTTTGATTTGATTGTCAAAGTTTTGGCACACAATTCAAACTTACTGTACATTAAAACCCCGTTATAGTGAACAAAATCGCTTGTTTTGTACACTATATATATATACTTCACTGTATTTCTCATTCATAAAATACTAATAAACTTAAAATAAAGCACTTATAAAACAGGCGTCAAATGATTGAGAAAACATACAATTTATTTAAAACGTCTATAAAATTACAAATTAATTAAATGTTTCGCAAAAATTAATTGTAACTAAAACTTATCACTCGATGGGACACAATAGTGGATGAGTAGGTAAACAGTGATGGATGTGACGAAGAGTATGGCTAAAACAATAGTGGCTGAGAACCAGACGGGGAAATGACAGCTCCATGAATGGTACTCATAGTGGGAACAGTTGCGGTACTCGATCTCGCGGTTCATGTTCTTGTATATGCCGGACACCCGGCGGTACTCATCGTCGGTGCAGACCTCGCGGATCGAGTCCAGCGAACAGTCGTTCAGATCCCACGTACGGCAACAGTAGGTCTTGTCGTCCTCCGGGTCGGCGACTGAGCCCACGGGTGATCCCGTGTGGCCATTGGTTCTCCAGACATGCCGTACACTCGCTATACAGTTGATGTATTTGGCCGACAGTTGGGACAGTCCTATACACGACTCGATGGCTATGCGGTCGCCGAAGACACTGTTGTTGTCACCGCAATTGGTCAACACATTTAACACAATTATTGTTAGTTTAATTAAGTTAAAAGTTATGTTCATTTGTATGATATCTGTCATATGAATAGCTGTCTTGAATTATTAATATAACTGTTAATTACTTAAAATAATTATTTATTATTTTTCAGTTATGTTACATAACTTATGTATTTAAATTATAGTTAATAATTAAGTTAATTATAGCGTGAATTATTAATTAAAATAAAGTGCATCTGTAAATTTTAATCAATTAAATTATAATGAAATTAATTGTTTTAATAAAATTAAACATGGTTTTAAAAAAACAAAACACAATTATATTAATCAGTTTTTAGCTCAATATAATCAAACTCTCTCTCTCTCTCTCTCTCTCTCTCTCTCTCTCTCTCTCTNCAGTCATGTCATAAGTATTAATATATACTTATATAATATTAATATTGAGTCACAGAAAATATTCAAATATAAATAATCATATTCTGTATGTTTTAATATTCTCTCTCTCTCTCTCTCTCTCTCTCTCTCAACAAATTGGTCACGAAATACATATATATGAAGAACCGGAAGGTTGTGTGCCGTCGAGTGATGTCGAGTTGTATGAGTTTATCAATCATATAAAGTAATTTGCAAATCCATCAAAACATAACTCTTTCCTCTCTTCATATTCTTCGAGGTCTTTATTCGTAATATTTGTGTCCAAATAACGACCGGACGGACAGTCGTAATGGTATTGTCAGATCTATAACATACGGGTTCCCAATGGTGTGCATTATGTCCAATGGGATTGTCCTCCCGGCGCTCATTAACTATTTCCTTGTTTAGCAAAAACTAATTATAATGATTGCAATTATTTGTTTTTAATTGGAAAATATATTTATTATTCATATTAAGTATATTTATGATAACAAACGCGTTAATTACATACAGAATAGTAATTCATATAACAATTAATGGGATATTAATTCATTTATTACAACTAAACGTTGTGTTAATTATGTATATTTTATTGAATTTTTACTAAACTATACTGTATTTGTTTAAAATGTGTCAATATCTTTTAATTTATAGGTTATTTAAATAATACAACAATAAATATACTGTATAAACAAATATAATGTACAGTAGTAATATAATACTTATTAATAACAAGTTATCTTATCAAGATATTATTTATATATTAATTAGTGAGTACAGTATTAATTAATGATTACAGAAAATAATTTAATTATGGAATACAATATTCTTTCTTTATACTATTAAATAATCTCTCTCTACATATTGTATACAAAAATTCATTACAAATTTACACAATTCTACCGTATTTTCTATTCATTAACAGTTAATTAACAGTTAATCATACAAATAGTGATAATTTCACATATAGTGTACAAATTTATTTTAAGTTTGTTGTGCGCACCCATTATTATAGGCTATAATTAATAGCGAAAGTCTATTTTAAATCTAATACTTACTAACAATTGGATTATAAAAATTTAATTCATAGTTTCGGGGTGATTTTACACAATGATATTTATAGCTTGGTTAGTTATTACAATGATTGTTACCAAATTTTAATTACTTCACATAACAAACCAGTCGACATAAGAATAATAATTATTACAAACATAATAATTAATTAATTACAATACTGTATATCTTATATATCGATATAATAATTCATCAAGATAATTATTACTGGTAGAACATTCCTGATACTTGAGAGTCTCAAGTATTAACACGTGTATAACATTTGTCATACATTATCGCTCATCGATTCCGATAGCTCTCAACCAAACTCTTCAGCTTAAAGCAAAACCTCTCAGAATATTCTTTAGAAATTCATATATTTATATAACATATAAGACTCTTATGAATAGGAAATATATATTTATTATTATATAATATATGATAACATTTCTGTGATTTACATAAGAGATGAACAGTTGAGCTGAGATGGTATGTCCTGAACGGATCTCCTTTGAGTGATTGTGATCTGTGTCTGAGATATGACTTCATTAGAGCACCGGTTGGCAGGGCTTCTGCCTCTTCCGCAGCATATCATTGAACTGATGTCTTGTAACTGTATGTTAACCCATGAGGAATAGATAGGCAGTCATGTCATAAGTATTAATATATACTTATATAATATTAATATTGAGTCACAGAAAATATTCAAATATAAATAATCATATTCTGTATGTTTTAATATTCTCTCTCTCTCTCTCTCTCTCTCTCTCTCTCTCTCAATCAATCAATCAATCAATCAATCAATCATAATTAACATGAAATCTAAGTGTACGTCAAAGTTATTTGTGTATTTTTAATTTATTGTTTTGTTTTATGGTTACCTCAATTAAATTATAACCAGAATAAAAAATTTAATACACAATATCTTTGGACCAAGCAACTAACTTATGTAAATCTATTTAACATTAATATCAAATATAGTCCTAAAACAAAAATATAAAAGTTATTGGTTTTAAAAAATAACATTAATTCTCCACTTAAAATATCATCAATAATAATGATTATAAATTGTTTTAACAAAATTTTAAATTTTACTAATTTTTAAATTGATATCAGAAAATGTTTGTTTACTAATTGCATAACCAATCGTTTGACGTATAATTTTTAATATCAAAAAACAACAACATTTATCATGTATTTAGAAAATATAGTAAAACAAACAAATTGAGCGCATATTTCACGAATAATTAATTATAATTACAGTATATTTTTTCGTGAATATAGCAAATAAATCATACGATTTTCATTGGGAAGCAAACCTTTTATTAATAATAAATTATTATCGGCGACACTAGTAATACATAATTGGGTTGTTTTTATCTATTGATATATTAAATGATAAGTGCAATGGTGTTGGACATGGCATTAGTGTCGCCCGGCCTCTACCACCACCACTAAATCATGCTTAAAATTATTCTCTCTCTCTCTCTCTCTCTCTCTCTCTCTCTCTCTCTCTCT
>CAJPIZ010000426.1:0-25218 GCA_905368565.1 Medioppia subpectinata
GCTAAATGTCCTGACCCAGAGCAGAGAGAGAGAGAGAGATAGAGAGAGAGAGAGAGAGAGAGAGAGAGTAATAGAGATAGGTTAGGGGAGACAAAGAGAGTGATAGAGAGAGGTTAGGGGAGAGAGTCAAAGCGAGTGAGTGTGAGTAACGGAGCCTTACAAAAAGCCCAACGCTGGTAATAATTTTCTATTATAGAGATTGGTACAGAATTAATTTAATGAATGTTTGTCTATCTCATTAATATCATGATAAATATTTAAAATAACAATTCAATCATATTCTATTTTAACAATTAATAAAGTTGTCTCTACCACATATAAATGTACTTTATTTTCTATTATATAAACAATAATATTGCAATAACAACATAAACGTAATTTCACATTTTAAAAAATCCAATTGTTTTTAAGGCAAAATATATCAATATTATAATTAAACAAAATTATATAATTAATACAATTATTTATTATTTTGCTAATAGTTATATATCTTAATATATTTTAATTATTGGCACAAAAATGAATAAACACTTGATTCATATTCCGGATAAACATTTTATGAAACACTCATTTAATACTACGTGTAATATTCGATTGGCAATGCCTAATTCAAGTGTATGTAAAGTATCTTGATTAATTAAATTTATAATTAATTAATGCTAAGTTAACAATATATTTCTGTATAATTAGATTCACCAATTAAATAATGGTCTATATGAAATAGGTCCAGAGTACACAGTAATTATTAGTATATTTTTTCATTATTTAAGATGCAGGTAAGATGCTATTTAAACTTTAATAAAAAAATATATACATTATAATATAATTAGTATACTTTACTTTATACAATCAAATTAGTATTACCTTTGTCACTCCTCGAAAAATTGGCCAGGATCCTTTATTAAAAAACAATCTTTGGGCTGGAATAATGGCCGATTTTAAGGACAATGTAAAATTAAAAACTTATTTTTTTAAAATAATAGTTACTATTAAACAAATAACTAATACACAACTAATTTTATATTTAATTATATTTTTAATTATTTATTAGCTAGTAGATGTGACGAGCTATGTTACATTAAGACCTTATATACTTAATATAAGCCATCTGTTATATCCGGTATATGTAACTAATCTAGTTTCAATATTATCTACCGAGACATATAAACATGGACAATTTACATTGCTTGATTCGTTTAATAAAATTACCTGGTTTACTATTATATTTCTGTTTGTGACATGTATTTTAATCATGGTAATTTACGATTGGTTTAAATATAAAAAAGCGGATAAACATTTTAATTTTATCAATGCAACAATATGCCTAATTCTTGATCTAATTCAGGTGCTAACAGGAAAATGTCGGTATATTTATATAAATAAATTTGGTTAAATTATAATTTTATTGTTTATCAAGCTGCTATAAGCAAATACATACGTGCTGGATCATTTGGCAGTTTAATATTCACCATATGGTTGGCTAACAGTGTGTTTTGGATTCAATTGTTTGGCAATGAATTTCTATCCAATTTAGCGAACCCTCCGTTGCGTTCAATAAACAGCATCGAAAATATTGGGGATAAAATTACCTTGTACATTGACAAAACACAATACGCTTACAATCATTATCTCAAAGTTAGTATAATTCTGCATTATATTCAAAATGTTTATAATAAATATATAAATTTAATATAGGAAAAATATCCTAATTTAAAGTACCTTCATATATATTCTTTTAATAATTTGAATAATGCTAAAATGATGGAAAAATTTTATCATGGTGACCACGTGTATATATCGTCAGAGATTTACATTGATATTATTATTCAACAACACCCGACACTAGTTCTCCATAAGTCAAATAATAACTCGTTGTTATCAGTAATTCAGCCATTGGTTAACAAACAACTAAACAAACGAATTAAATATTTATTTAATCTCAAGTATTAATTTAATTGCACAATTTGTAATAATATTTAATTATTATTTAAATATTATCAGGCTAAAAACAATGACCGAGTTTGGCATAATTACATACCTCCAAAGGAATTTTAATAAATTAATACGTGATGATTTTGATGATGATAATTCAGATATGAATTTATTTGTTCCCTTAATACTCGTTGATATCAAACTATTTTTCTATTGGTTAACGTATGGCTTATTTTTTGCTATAATGGGATTATTGTTTGAATTATTATATAAGAGTAATCACAATCAATAGATAATTTATTTGTACATATAATTAGCAAATTAATACATGAGAATACATATACTAAATTAAATACATAAATTAATATATTGCACATTTTAAAAACTATACTACTATTATTATAGTAATTATTATAAATTACAAAATTATTTCAATAGTATAATTGTTTTAATCAAACAAATTTAAACATAGTTTAATACTAAATCTAAAGTTTTACTTATTTACCTAATTAAATCAACAAATTACCCATAATGATTATTTAAATTAATTAATATTATACATCTACAATTACTATATCCAGAATTAGAGTAGGTCATAAAATCAATAATATTTGTAATATGATATTTTAACAATAAAATTGTTCATGATAAACTTTGGGTTTATTCATTATTTTTTAACGCATGCCAAAATAAACGTGTATTATCTGTGTTTAAATTTTACTAGTTATTGGTAGACAAAATATTTAACAAAATTACGGTAAATTATGTATTATATAAATGCCATAAAATAGGGTCATTTATACGGTATGCTAATGTAGTCCCCACTCAGCGGTGTATTGCAGGAAAAAAGTGGATTACTTAAAGTGTCGTTACTGTAGAATTGGCACCGAATTAATAATCTTATTAATAATATAATACTTGTTTCTATCACTCATTAATATTTTTATAAATATTTAAAATAACAATTCATATTCCATTCTTACAATATAATATTATATAACAAGATAATACCACAGGCTTGTACTGTACTGTATATGTATTGCAACAGATATTTTACATGTAATATTATTTTCAATAATATAGGTAATAATATTGCATTAACAAAATAAATGTAATTTTACATTTTAATATAATATTATGTACGGCAATATAAATTAAAACTTGAACTTCTAGATTCACAATCTAATATTGTGAATATATACTATTTTACTACTATTAATATAATCTATAAATTAGTATTATTATCCCAACAATGAATAAACATTGCATTCAAACACCGGATAAACATTTTATAAAACACTCATTTAATACTACGTGTAATATTTGACTGGCAATGCCTAATTTCTGTGTATGTAAAGTATCTTGTTTAATTAAATTTAAAGTAAATTAATGTTAACTTAACAATATTAATATATTTCTTTGTATAATTAGATTCACCAATTAACTAATGGCCTATATGAGATAAGTCTGGATTACACAATAATTATTCGGATATTGTTTTATTATTTAAGATGCAAGTAAGATGTCAATATTTAAAATAAAAGTTGCTATAAAATTATTATATTTTACTTCATACATTCAAACTAGTATCACCTTTGTCACTCCACGGCAAATAACTAATAATCATACACTAAATAACAGCATTTGGATTGTAATAATAGACGATTTTAAGGACAATGTAAAATTACTAAATTATTTTCCTAATACAGTATTAGCCATATAATGCCAGAAACGTGGGAAAATTGTTTTTAATAAAACGTATATATTGAATCATCAAGCTATTTTAGTAAAATTAATATACACTATATGTGAATAACATATGAATAGTGTATGAATAACGTTAAGCTATTTTTCATAAGAGAAGCTTGAAGAGGAGCCCATGGCATTTAATGGTATTAGCTAATATTAAACAAATAACTATTGCACAATTAATTATGCCTTTAATTATATTTTTAATTATTTTTTAGTTAATTGATGTAACTGGCTATGTAACATTAAGACCATATATACTAAATATAAGCCATCCATTATATCCGGCATTTACTACTAATCTAATATCTATATTGTCAACCGAGATATATGAGCATGGTCAGTTTACATTACTTGATTCGTTTAATAAAATTACCTGGTTTGCTATTCTATGCGTATTTATCACATATATTTTAATCACAATAATATACAATCGGTATAAATACAAAAACGCGAACAAACATTTTAATTTATTTGAGGTCATAATATGTCTGATTCTTGATCTGATCTTGGTGCTAGCAGGAAAATGTCAGTATATTTATAGAATTAGATTTATTTTAATTATGATTTTATTATTCATTAAGCTGCTATAAGCAAATATATACGTGCTGGATCATTTGGTAGTTTAATATTCACCATATGGTTGGCAAACAGTCTGTTTTGGATCCAATTGTTTTGCAATGAATTTCTATCCAATTTAGCGAACCCTCCGTTGCGTACAATAAACAGCATCAAAGATATTGGCCGTAAAATTACCTTGTTCATTGATAAAACACACTATGTCTACAATCATTATCTCAAAGTTAGTATACTTTTACACCATTCTCAAAGTGTGTAACTTATAATAAATATAATAAATTTAATTTAGGAAAAATATCCCAATTTAAACTACCGTCATGTATATTATTATAAAACATTCAATAATGCTACAATGATTAAAGACATTTACCATGGTGACCACGTGTTTATATCGCATGAGATTTACATTGATATCATTACTAGACAACACCCAACACTAGATCTTCATAAGTCACGTGATAACTCATTGTTATCAGTAAATCAGCCATTGGTTAACAAACGAATTAAAAATCTATTTAACTTCAAGTATTAATTTTATTACACAACTAATAAACATATATAATAATAATTTAAATATTATCAGGCTAGCAACCATGTTCGAGTCTGGCTTAACAACATGGCATACAAAGAATGGGGATAAATTAATACGTGATCATTTTGATAATGATCAGGATACTTCTGATACGGATTTATTTGTCCCTTTAATAATTGTTAATATAAAAATATTTTTCTATTGGTTAATGTATGGCTTATTTTTTGCAATAATGGGATTAATTTATGAATTACTAAATAAACGTAACCGCAATAAACACAATAATTATATAAGGTACTAAAATTGTATATATTAAAATAAATTAGCATTGTTTTTGTCTAACGAGTAAGGTTTTACTTATTTATCTATAACAGTAAATTATATTTCAATTAATTGTGCTTACTTTTCTATTGAGTGTTAGTCACATGATTTGTGTTCATTTTACTATACCCAAATTTTACGAGTAATATACGAATTTACAAGTAAATAATTTATGATTTATATTAAACAATAGAATAAAAATTTGCTAGGAGAGCTCTCGGAAAGTTTAACTTTGTAAACTTGTATGAGTTTCTATAGAGTCATAGTTGTTGAGCGCATTCATACAATAGAGTAATAGATTAATATAGTTAAATATTACACTATGTTGATCGTCAATATAATGATATAATCATTATTATTTAATGGATATTTTATGTAATTAATATTTACCTATAATATACTCTATATTAATATATTTCTGCGAATGACACCGAAATAATGTGATAGTGTTTGTCAATGTAGTCTCCACTTAGCGGTGGATTGCAAGAAAAAACATGTAGATTACTTCAGGTGTTAGTACTGTACAGTAAAATCGACATAGAATCAAAAATCTTATTAATAATATAATACTTGTTTCAATACCTCGTGAATATTCTTCTAAATATTTAAAATGACAATTCAGTCATATTCTATTTTAACAATATTGATATAATATTATTTTCAATAATATAAGTTATATAATTGCATTGACAAAATAAATGTAATTTTATATTTTAATATATTTTAATATGTTAATAGTATTTAATGCAAAATAAATCAAAACATAAACTTCTGGTTTCACAAACTTTGTTATTGAAATTAGATTAATTTAATTTAATTACATAATTATCTACTATTTTACTAATATTAATATAATTTATTATATTAACAATGAATTAATTCTTCATTCAAATACCAGATAGACATTTAATGAAACAATTATTTAATACTACGTGTAATATTCGAGTGGCAATGCCTAATTCAAGTGTATGTAAATTATCTTGATTAATTAAATTTTTAATAAATTATATAAATTGGCATAATTTATATATGTTTATGTATAATTAGATTCACCAATTAAATAATGGTCTATATCAAATAAGTCCAGAGTTCACAGTAATTATTAATATATTTTTTCATTATTTAAGATGCAGGTAAGATGTTATTTAAACATTAAAATAAAATTAATATATATTAAATAAAACAAATATACTAAACTTTATATAATCAAATTAGTATCACGTTTGTTACTCCTCGGCAAATGGCTCCGGATCCATTATCTAAAAACAGCCTTTGGACTGGAATAATAGCCGATGTTAAGGACAATGTAAAATTAAAATTTATCACAAGTAACTAACCCACAATTAATTATGCCTTAAATTATTGTTTAGCTAACAGATGTGACGAGCCCGGTAACATTAAGCCCTTATATACTAAATATAAGCCATCTGTTGTATCCGGCCTGGGTCACTAATCTAGTATCTATATTGTCAACCGAGATACACTATAAATTTTAAGTATCTACATAAAGGATCCTATGGAAATGAATCAAAAGTATTTACATAAAAGTTAAATGTATAGCAAATCAATAAAATTAACGGAAATTTTTAGAGTATTATCAACGAAATCATTGCAGAGATTAATTATAATCAATTTGTATATTAATTTTATTGTATTTTAGACTAATTATTAGAATAATGTGTAGATTAATTAGTGTTACGTCTATGGTAGATGTTGGTAGATGTTAGGTCTCAAAAAACTTAACCTCTAGAAAACTCAAATTTGTATATTAATTTTATTGTATTTTAGACTAATTATTAGAATAATGTATAGATTAATTAGTGTTGCGTCTATGGTAGATGTTGGTAGATGTTAGGTCTCAAAAAACTTAACCTCTAGAAAACTCAGTATTATGATAACACCTATTTATAGTGCACGACTAATGTAATAATTTGATATACTATACGGCTCATTTGACCTTTAGATATGGCAAGTAGATGTTAGGTCTCAAAAAACGTAACCTCTAGAAAACTCAGTATTATGATAACACCTATTTATAGTGCACGACTAATGTAATAATTTGATATACTATACGGCTCATTTGACCTTTAGATATGGCAGCAATTACGCAACAAAAATTGCCAAAAATGCCGAATTCTCAAATATGAAAAAATATTAAAGCTTACAGCTAGACAGTATAGCAAAATTTTGAACCCCGTTTTAAAATAAGTTTCAAAAATATATCATCTATGTCCGTGCCTCTTATAAAGATCCTGTAAAATTAATTTACTTTTTTCGACCACTTTTGATTTTACGTAATTGTGACCAAGTTTTAAGGTCAAATGGGTCGTGTAGCATATCAAAATTATTGTTTTGTCGAGAAGTACAGAATGGTGTTTTAATAATACTGACTTTGTTACAGACATAAAAGTTTTTTTCGGGACGTTTTTTAAATTACCTAAAAATCTGTTCTTTGATCATTATTTTTAAAAATATTTAAATTAGATCAATGACTTGATAATTAAATTATACAACAGTGAAAAGTTTGGAAACCTACATTAAATAGTTTTATGTATTGATAACAAACGTCTATGTAGATACTTAAAATTTATAGTGTATATGGCAAAAGTTATGTGAATTGACAATTTTCTATTTTGAATTTATCAAATATATTTACAGAATTAATGATTACACTATGATAAATTGTGACAGTCGAATATGTAAATATATATATTTATAATGAAAATTAACAATAACTGCAGATTTTCTTATAATTCTTATTCTTATATAACTTTTTTCTGGTTGGAATACTCAACCATAAGATTAATAAGTCAATTTATAGCGTAATTGTGTTTAAAAATTAATTATATTTTATATTATTTAAGATTTATAAATAAGTGAGTTAAGTAATATATAAAAATTAATAATATGATCACAATAAAGGCATACTTTAAAACATTTAATTAAATTCTTGAAAGGAGTTTGACCATTTGTGTGATAGCGGGCACCCGGGATTTATTGTGATAAAATGAAAGTACACTCTAAGAAATCTCATGATATGCTTCATATGGTCAGATCACTTCGGGTCTGGCCGCAGTGACCACTTTTATCGGGAAATTTCAACCAATTCAAATTTAACATATGATATATGTATTCGATGTAGAATTGAACGTAGATCACGAATAATTCAGATAAGTCAGAAT
The DNA here is from genome assembly GCA_905368565.1 of Medioppia subpectinata. Classification (NCBI taxonomy): domain Eukaryota; kingdom Metazoa; phylum Arthropoda; class Arachnida; order Sarcoptiformes; family Oppiidae; genus Medioppia; species Medioppia subpectinata. Next base: position 8,296 of record CAJPIZ010000426.1, read on the forward strand.
TCAGATAAAGAATATAGTTTATGAAATATTTATTGATTACGTAATTTTTATACACATTATATAACTTTCACACATACGTCAATGACATTCCCATCTTTGAACAAGACATTCTACCCCCGGCGAAGACATTCCCACCCCGGCAACGACATTCCCACCTGCGGCAACGACATTCCCAACCCGGCAAAGACATTCTCACTCCCGGCAACTACATTCCCACCACGGCGAAGACATTCCTACTCCCACCACAAGTCATTTCTATTCATTCCCTTCCAAATCCACGCAGACTTCATCTAAGAATAAAGCGGGATTTGAGATCTCAGACTGGTGTCTACCAAACCCGAGATACCACAGAACTGTTGCTACATGGCCACAGCAGCCAACAGTTCTGAGGCCATTGGGGCATGAACAGGAATAACCTGATACAGCCTTCACACCATCCACTTCATCTTCATTAATCGTGCTACGATCAATGAGAATGTAGATGTAATGATTAATACGGTTGTGGTGTCGCGACTGTATACGCCCTCTGATCAACATTGGATCTTCATCTGAAAGTCCATAGGTAGTATATGATAGAGATTCCAAATGTTTAGAAACCTCTATTATATACTTTCTGTCGGCCTTACTATGCTCAGCTACTTTCAGTTGGAATGATCCAAGTGTGATCGATCGGAGATCCTCTTCAATGAAATAGGAAAACTCATCGAGCTCCGAACTCGCATCAATCGTTTCCCATTTTTCTGAAGAATGTGTCCGATTCAAGTTGAGCGCAGCAACCATATGAGCGAGTTGATTGTCCTCGTTCAACCGAGCAAGCATAGCTTGAGTCAAAGCAAATCCGTCGCTCATGTCAGACTCGTAAGTCGGATGAAAGACATTCAGAATTGCACAAGCAATTCTAAAGTCTTTCATCATGTGAGGGAGAGATTGGTTTGGCCACACTCGATCAAAATCCCGGTAACACGTTTTGAGGTGACCATTTCTGGTCTCCACAATGTACCGGCACTTTGTTACAAATCGAGTTCTATTTGCCTGAGCCGTGGTAAGTTGTTTATCTTTATTAGACTCGGGCAAGTGAACATCAAGGCCCAACGTCTTGTGATGTTCAGCGACATCCCTAAAACCCCGGTCAACGAGAACAACATCGTTATCTTCTAAACCCGCTTTTATCTCATTTGATAGTCGCTCCATGATGGTCGCATCACTGACCACGCCTTCATAAGGCCCGAACGCGTCAATGATGTAACCATCCGGGGCAACCACCATAAGCGGCTTGAGAAGATTCCGATGTTTCTGAACACTAGCTTTTCCACTGAAAGCGAAAGTTGGAACTTTTTTGATGGTAAATATAAGCCCCATCTGCTATAATGGCAACTTTGTCTTCACCACAAAAAAGTTCTCGTGCCACAGTGGTTACATGCGATTTGAGTTGTTCTCTAGTTAAATAAGAAAATCCCAAGTGCATTGTTGCCCACTCGGTTAATGCTTCCCTGGACTTATCCATGAATCGCTAAGCAGTCGTTCGGGAAACTCCAGCAACACTTGCTATCCTGCTATTTGAAACTCCCGTTCGACGTATCGCCAGCCAAAGCCCAAGTGCTGTTTTTGGGCGTTGTGTCTCTAACGTTGTTAGAGAAACAGCGTCCACAATAAGCTGATTAAAGTGTTCAATTGTTAGCCCAGTCCAATCACGAACAACGTCATTATCCATAGAATTTATATTCTCAAAATCGAGGAATGGTGGGCGAGGTTGATTAAACAACAAACTAACCATGTCTTCGATTTGAGGCGTAGAATAGGACACAATATCCGAAAATAATTCGCCCCAACTTGCATTATCCAAATGTGTAGAGCAGACTTTCGCATCTGACGGAATGTAAATTCGATGAGTCATAAGTATTTGCGACCGAATTGATGGCGAAATTCTCGTGCGCTTCGAAGACTCATGTCCAAACACGCATCGTGATTGTGTATTTGCCATACGTGGAATTGTCAAGTCAATTACACCTTTGGTTTGTTGGGAGCAATTGGCTGCACACTGTCCACTCGTCTTTCTGGCAGTTTTATAACACTGCCTACGGCAATTCGAGCAAATGTGCATTTCTTCAAGAGAGACGTAAACACTATCTGGACTGTATCGGATGCCCATACATTCCAGATAGTGTTTACGTTTATCTTGAATTTTTATACGTAACCACAATTTCATAGGCCCTTTTAGTGCAAACTTGTCCCCTGTACCCGGATTGCTTCCACAACCTGGACATGACCATTTTATGTCATGTTCAGGTTGTGGAAAATCACCGGAGTCGTCCTCATCACTGGGAAAGTCTTCCTCGAGACGTGGGTCAGGTCGAGGACTTTCCACTCTCGTTGCACTCAACTCAACACCAGTAGTCAATGTGAAAACCATTGGAGCCCTGGTGTTAGACTTCGCACGGCTGAACTCACTCTCAGAGTGAGATCGCTTCATATCGTCACAAATTAAATTAAATGAAAAAAATTGAAATGAAATTAAAATAAATACCAAATAAATGAATGAATTTAAACATTAATTAAAATAATTGAAATTATATCTAAATAAATGAAAATATGCTAAATATGTGTCCAAAACAGTGGACCAATTGAGTGACAAAACAGTGAATTCGCTGTTCAAATCGATGGTAAATATTGACACAAATGATGTGATTTGTGGCAACCCTTGTTGTTAGTCTCTCACACAAAGAACGGATCCATTGGTTGGCAATAATGGTATGATTTGTGTCAACACGTGTTGTTTGTCTCTCACTCGAAGATCGGATCCAATGAATGGCAATAATGGTATGATTTGTGTCAACACGTGTTGTCTATCTCTCACCAGAAGAGCGGATCCAATGAGTGACACAATCGGTGGTGATTTGTGGCAACACTTGTCTATCTCTCACACGAAGAGCGGATGAAATGTTTGGCACAATTGGTTTGATTTGTGGGCAAAACTTGTTGTCTTTCTCTCATTTGAAGAGCGGATCTAATGAGTGACACAATTGGTATGATTTGTGTCGACACGTGTTGTATATCTCTGACTGAAGATCGTATCAAATGTTTGGCACAATTGGTGTGATTGTTGTCAACACTTGTTGTCTATCTTTTACTCAATGACTGAAAATATTTATAGTTTTGCGCCAAAAATCTTTTGGGTTTTCCCCAAATATTCAATGCATTTATGTGTTCACAAACAACGTTGCGATTTATTGGCATTTTGCCCATTAATTAAAAACAAAGTCCTTTAATTTATTATTATTATTCAAAAAAATTGTATATTTGAATAATTTATAAAAAAAATAATATAATTTACTTTAAAATATATTACTGTATATAAAAGGCTGTTCAATATTAATTGATCGTGTTTCTTTTGCGATTCCTCTGGAACTGTTGAAGTGACAATAGTGAAACTTTACATATGAATTCTAACAAATGATACAGAATTAATTATCATAATGTATTTCTATGAGAGACGTGTTCTATGTCGATTTATAAATGTTTTAGTTGAAAAATCAAAAATTTAAAAAATTACTTTTTGCAGTATCTAATCATGAACAATTTGATGAACTAATCATTAAAATTGAACATGTAGATTTTAAATGGCAAGCAATTGCGCCCGATATGCCATTGAAATACATTATGTCACTTAATTCTGTATCATTTGTTTGAATTCATATATATAGATCCACGTCGGGCAATTTTTTGACATAAATTTTTTTTATGACCACGTGAATATTTAATGAGTATGTGGGTGATTTGCGAGACCCATACCCACAACCTACTGTGTTTCGTATAGGGAGGGGTGGAGGTTAGGCTGCATAAAGCTAATGTCAAAGTGTTATAATAACCAAGAACCACCATTATTGAATTGCACGTATTTACATGGCAAGTGAACAAAATAAGCCAATTTCACCATGTTAACCTATGGGGACGACAAATAATTTTATATTTCAATATAAGTAATTGTATTTTTAAAAACTACATTCAATGCTGATAATGTTAGTAAAAAAATTTTTGCTAAATGTCATTCCAAAGATAAAATATCTTAAATTGAAATATTGAAAATATCGAGAATTTTTGTGTTTTTATGGCAAAAACAGAATTTTCAATTTAAGATATTTTATCTTTGGAAAGACATTTATCAAAAAAAATTTTTACTAACATTATCAGCATTGAATGTAGTTTTTAAAAATACAATTAATTATATTGAAATATAAAATTATTTGTCGTCCCCATAGGTTAACATGGTGAAATTGGCTTACTTTGTTCACTTGCCATGTAAATACGTGCAATTCAATAATGTTGGTTTTTGATTATTATAACACTTTGACATTAGCTTTATGCAACCCTAACCCCCACCCCTCCCTATACCAAACACAGTAGGTTGTGGGTATGGGTCTCGCAAATCACCCACATACTCATTAAATAGTCACGTGGTCATAAAAAAAATTTATGTCAAAAAATTGCCCGACGTGGATCTATATATATGTGAAGTTTTACTATTGTCACTTCAACAGTTCCAGAGGAATCGCAAAAGAAACTCGATTAATTAATATTGAACAGCCTTATATATTCATCATATTTGTATATAAATTTTCCGTTTTTCAAATAATTTTATAATTAATTAATAGTGATCAATTGTTGGACGATATAAGCTTAAAGTTAAAACATTTCATCTTGCAACTAACCACAACAATGCCATCTGATAGACCTAATATTAAAGATACTTTCATTTTGATTGATAAATTATATAATGAACTTTATATAACTAGCAGTTTTGCCTTAACGGAATTTGGTTATAAAGTGACTAATAATGTAAATGCCAATGAAACGTTGTTAAATAAATGCATCATGACCAAAATAAAAGAATGGTATACAGTTAATAGTAAAAATTACGGCGTTACCATTGAGAGCAAAATCTTTTTAAATCAACATCAATTAAACAATTGCTTAATTCAAAATGTTAAAAATAACAATGCTAATGTTACCGATTTGGAATTTATGGAATTATTACCTAAAAATAATTCCACATTTGGACCATGGTTTTATAAAGCAAAACATAAATTCGTTTACAATAAGTATGCCATTAAAAAAATATTGTGCATTGGTAAAAAATTTTGTTTAATACTTATACACTATATTTAATCAAATTTAATTATTTATTTAGATCAACAAGAATTAAACAATACGCTGAAAGGCATACAATTATGGGCGCAGTTAAACCCTGAACATGTTGTTCAATACAGAAATCATTGGTTAGAAAATAAGGAAAAATCAAATGAAAAAAGTAACCATGCTAAATTGCTTTATGTTCAAATGGATTTAAGTTGGTTTTCATTAAGAGTGTTGATTGATAAAATACAAACATATTTTGGCGAACCTTCAAATAAACTGTTACCCCCTATGGGATATTATATTGCATCAGAAATGATTACCGAGATACTATTAGCCGTACAGTATTTACACTCATTAAACATAGTCCACGGATTTATTGCAACAGATAATATATTCGTCAAACACGACATGCTAACTGGTAAATTTATTAAACTAGGAGGTTTAGGCTACAAGGATACTTGCAATTCGGATGTACAGTGCACTACCTGTGATGGTGACCGATATGCAGCGCCTGAAATAAAACAAGGCAAAACTGGCAATACTAAGGCCGATGTGTATAGCGTTGGTGAAATCGCTCAGCAATTGTTTAGTTTTGATGTCAATAAAATCAGGTATATCCTACATTGTAGTTTTGCGTGATTTTAAAATATAATTAAAGTTAGTTTATAAATATAATTTACAGCTAGGCATTTGTAGAATTTTCATTAATCTGCTTTATAAAATATACCAGTATATTATAAATGTTAATTAAAATTAGTTTAACCGACAAGTGCCTAACCTACTGCTTAGAAGCTTAAAAATAGACATTCAGGGTCTCATTAATTAAAATATGACTGGATTGGTATGATGAGCAAGGTGTCTATGTTAGCAAATTATTGCTCATAATGGTTCTGAAGTGGGTGCAAACTGTGTCTGTAGTCAGATTTATTTTAATTATTTAACAGATTAACGTATTATGTTATGTGATATGAAACAATGTTAAATAAGAAGTCGATTGATCTTTCATATATGGCTGTCCGACTTCGGGTTCGGTTGCAGTGACCACTTTTATCGAAAAATTTAACTTATCTAATATTAACATGTGATAAATTAAGTCAATGTAATTTTTAACGTAAAATTATAATATAGTAATATCATCTTAATGAATTGAATAGATTTTATGTAATTTTATTTTATTATTTGTCATTTCAATTTGTTAGAGTTAGTGTGAGATGAAATTAAGCTCGTGGGCGTAATCTAAAATTGGTGGTGGTGTTTTGAAGTGCAAAGGGGGCAGAGTAATGGCTTATTTGAATAACTTTATTTAAAATTTAATAGTATCGAGAAATTAGCAAAAATTTATGCACCTAATTGAGATGATATTACAATGTTCTAATTCTAATTAATTCTTTACATTAAATTCTATATTGATTTCATATATTATAAGTTAGTATTGGATACGTTAAATCACACGTACTTTGTAATCAACGCATTGCGGAAAGTAGAATGATATGTAAAGGGAAAGGAAGAAATACCTCTTTTCACTAAACTTGTAACGGCATTCGACTCAACTAAATCTCATAGGTTAACACACAATAATTATAACTTAAAATACCATCCCAGTGAATCCATTATGTACAGTGTTAATCCTATTAAAAAATGCTTTATTGGGTGCATGACAATATAATCATATTTATATTAAATGGTAACCAGGCCAGAATGAGTGATCACCCTATTAAATCCTTAATCAGGATTACTAGCCATCAGCCCAGTGTATATAATCTTTTACCAGTTACCTTTACTATTTCAATCTATAGTTTCACTTTTTGGCAAGTCTCACCCAAAGTGTATGTTACGTTTCTCATTCATTCGTTTGCTTTATATTAATGATTAGTATTATTTTTATAAGGAATTTGAACCCTCAATACAAGAATAGACATTCCAAGGTTCTAATAAAACTTGTAAAACAGTGCAAGAATCAAATACTCGATAATCGACCATCATGTTCGGAAATACTACAGCACAAAGACAAATGGGCATTAGTATATAAAAATGTTAAATTGGATATCGATACAAGTGTTGTTTCAAACATTAATTACGATTATGAGAAGCAAATTGTTCAATATTTTTTAACAGCAAAACGCAATTTTAATGAGTGCAATGTAAAATCCGCAAATAAAAGCCAAATTAAACTAGTCAGAATTTGAACCGCGAGTCTTTCAAACAGGAAAATTTAATCGGGATTTTAATCCTGGTAGGATTATATCCAAATCTAATGATGATGGCAAAATAATAGAAACTACAGCCAAATACAGTAACTCGTTATATGCGATTAAAACAATAAAACAAAACAGTAAATTAGATACTTATAAAATTTATATTTAAATATATTAATTAATATAATTAATTAATCCAGATGAGCATGTGTTAAAGAAGGCGATTACATCTTTGGCAATATGGTCAAATTTAAATGATGATTGTTTTGTGAGATCTCCTGATCACTGGGTAGAATTCATTCGTTTACCATATGTCCATTATGCATTTCTTTTCATTCAAATGGAATTGTGCTGGTTTTCATTGGGAGAAGTAATAGAACAAATGGTCATCTATTTTACTACAACGCGTTATGAGTTTCTTAACCCTTTAGGCTATTTTATGGCATCCGAGTTAATGTTGGAGATAGTGGAGGCGGTCAACATTTTGCATATTAGAAATCCGCCAATCATTCACAGCAATATTAACCTCAACAATATTTTAATTGCACCGTATGCAAATACTAAATTTATAAAAATATCAGATTTTGGCCAGGCAGTTTTTCATAATACTACAACAATGTCACATAGCCTAATTAAAGTAAATGAACGATTCATGTCTCGCGAAATGAAAAGCGGTCGCAAGTTTACCATGAAGGCTGATATATACAGTCTCGGAATCGTTGGCCAGGAATTGTTTAATTTTGATTTAACTACAATAGGGTAATTATTTTATGAATTAAAATATATTTATCAAACTTATAAAACGATTATCAATGTGTATACAATATTGGTATATAATCAATTATTTCATAAAGATTTACAAATTATAACACATTTAATATTTTACCAAATAGAGAACTACCACATGGCCACCCATATAACATGATTAAATCAGTGATTAGTGAATGCATTAACGATAATGCCGATGCTAGAAGGACATGCACATATATACTGTCGCTGAGCAAATCGGACAGTCAAACACTCGGTTGGGCCAATCGTTTTGCAGACGTCGAGCGCATAATATCAGAAATGCCAGCCATTAATCATCCTTATAATGAGCGTGATCATTTTATATATCACTTTTTATTAAATAAATATAAGCAATATTCCGTTAAATAACTTGGCATTGCATTTATTTTGCAATTACAGTTCAACTTCTCATTATATACAGATTTAATACAAGTTCATAGAATTAGAATTAGTATTGATGAATACTATAGACTAGATCAGGAGTGATCAAATAGGCTTAAAAGCTAGACTGGCAACACTATGCTCCATAAAAAATACATTAGAGCAATGCTCGCTAATGCTCAATTATGCTCGCTTTGCTCTTCTATGGACTAGATTGCTATTGCCATAGATTTAGCATAGGCCACAAATCTAAGTATTAGCATTAGTCTATAGATTTAACGTTACCCGTAGACTTAGCATTGCCCATAGGATTAGCATTAGTCTTATTTATTTAACATTACCCATAGACTTACTATTGCCTATATTAAACCTATGTCATAGACTTAAGCTGTGATCCCATAGAGACCCATTGAAAATTTTCCCCATAGGCTTAACATTTTTATAAATTTAGTGTTATCCATGTTAAACTTATATCATATACATAACATTAGTCTCATAGGAGTAACATTTTCCATAGTATAGCCATAGACTTAAACTGGAATTTTATGCTAAATCCCATAATGTAAGATGAGTGGAATGCCGAACGATCCATTGTATTATAATGTGAGCAGGCAATGTATTTTCTATGGCTATAATATCTGGTCTACTGAGATACTATTATCATAATTATAATATATTGAAATCGTACGGCATTTTTAAAAAATACATATTTATATTGATAAAATTTTAAATATTAATGAACCACATTGATGTTAAATGTGATATTAATTTATCTAATTAATTTATATAATTTTATTTCATTTAGGTTTGTATTGGTTATTTTATGATAAGATATTGTTAATCGCCTAACAATTCATTTATTTGTTTTAATTGTATTTCAATTTTATATTTTCAGTATATTTATGTTTAAACAATTCAGGGCAATAAACTTAAGAAAATTAAGTAGATTGTAAATATTAATCACTTCAAATAAGTTAATACAACTAAATGTTATTGTCTTGACAACAATCACAATTAATTATCTGATCTAAGTTACTTAATATTATACAGTTGTATGATAAAATAGTAAAAGTTTTATAATCGCTTATATAAAAGTATGTAATTTTATTGTGTTTCAATACTATAAACATTAATTTTTATATAAAATTATACATATTGCTTATGTTAATGTGAACAATAGGTAACTATTTAAAACGTATTGTTATTGAAATTTAAGCTATAATCATTTTTAATTTATTTGTAATTGAAACATATATGTCTACGTGTTACATCAAACATATAGGTGAGGTACGATTTATTGTTTTAATTAAATAAATATGTTGTTGTTTAAATGCCAATACTAGTAACGTAAACACATCTATAAAAACTACAAATAATTTATTAGAAAACATGTTTATCACGTAGTGTTAATTAATGTTAAAATGCCCTTACTCAAATGGTCTTATATTATAATGAAAATTATATTGAATATATTGTAATTAATTATTGTTTTAATATTATTGTTAATTATAATATTATTATGCAATTAAACCTTTTCTTTCAAAAAATATTAAATTGAATTAGTAAGTAGTATTAATAGTTATAATATTTAATAAAATGGCTGCCAATAAAACTATTATATTATTACGTAAGTAAGTTGTGAGCTTAGTAAATTGTATATGTTTACTTAAACAAAATGCACATTATTTGATATATCGCGTAGATTTTAAAACTAAATTTTATTTTTGATATTTATAACAAAACATGCTAAATATAAATTATTAAAATAATGATAAAAATATTATAATATGTATTGCATGTTAATGTAAATATGAACATTCTAATTCTATAACGATAAAAGTGTATAATTTTACACATTATTATTTGCTTAAATTATAAAGTTTTTTATCATGATAATTACGGTATACTTTATTAACAGTGTAAAAACAGGATTAGCCATAGATTTAACATTACCCATAAGATTAGCATTGCCCAAGTTAAAAAATAATAAGATTGGGATTCTATTTTAAATTTTATAAAACGGGAATCAGACTGAAACGTAGCGATTTAATAAACTACAATATTTATTTATTATAAAATACCCTCATCATAATCTTAATCTCATTAATTTGTTCAGTTATAAAGATTGATTCTTGATAAGCTACATATTCTTACTTACACATTCTTGCTCCATAACGGCGCCATGCCACATATAAAATGCGACTAGAGGATGTTGCTAATATGACGTGGTTATTGAATCATAAAGGCGTTTTTGAAACTATAAGTTTATAGTAGATTATACTCTATGTCACTAACATATGAATAATGTACAAATTACAACACAAGGGTTAGATGTAATAAGTGCCATTAATATAATTCATTGTAATTTAAAACATGTCTGCATGAAAATCAGCTTATGTTGTATGTATTCACGTGTATAAGAATGAATAGAATAAATTCAACAATATTACAAAAATTTTAGAAAATGTTTATATATTTTAGGTATTACACAAGGCAATAAATCTAAATAAATAATAATGTAGTTGTGCATGTTTGAATTATGTTTTATAAAATTATTTATATTTTAATGAATAATTGTACAATAACTTATTGTTTAATTAATACAACAATTATTTATTATTAATCAAATATTGTTAAAATATGTCTAAATATTATATAAAAGTTTTGCTACAATTTAATAACAATTATTTACTTTAAATGCAATGGCACAGTCTGATTTAGCCAGATGTTTTAAAATCTTAAAAAATAAACTATAAGTATATACAAACATAACTGAAATAAAACGATAACAAAATTATAAATTGAACTACATACTGTTTGACTAGCAATTGAGTGATATGAATTTTTATATATTATTACCATATTTATCTTATTTGCATAACACTTTATATATTTTATTGTGTTAGCGGTAAATTAATCAAAATTATGCCATTTAATCATTGTTATGACTCATAAATGAAATGCACATATTTAGAATGTAACTTTTCTATTTCTAGATCAAATTGAGGCGTTGAAAGTTTCACAAATTCATCAAGATAAATTTTTAATTATTATGATAATATAAAATTTATTAATAATTTCCACGAAACATTTATACTGCTTTTTAATAAATAAACATGCCAAAAATTGTATTGACCAATTTTGACAATGACAAATTACCAGTTTATATGGATAGATTGGTTAAAAACTTTACCATAATTAGTAAACTCGGTACAGGATCGTTTGGCGACGTATCCCGTGCGAGACACAAATTAATCAACCGAGATTATGCGATTAAGATGGTCAAAGTGAAAAAACCTGATGATATTGACAAATATATGCGCGAGCTAAATGTATGGTCAATCTTACAATCGCACAATCTTGTTCAATATATAAGCCACTGGCTTGAACGCACTGGCCCTGAGTTATTATTAACCATGTATATTTTAATGGAGTTATGCATTGATAATTTACGTAATCTAATCACGATGAAAACCAAAAAATACCCGCGTAAACAATTTTTCAACATAAACAAATGGGATTATTTAATATCGTACTATTTGTTTCTGGAAACGGCCGAGTGCGTTCACTATTTGCACACTCACCAACCACCGATCATTCACCGGGATCTCAAACCGAGCAATATACTATTTACATTTACTCATGGTAAATTGTGTTTGAAAATTGGCGATTTTGGTCTGGCAACTTTACATAATGATGACATACATTCCCATACGCTTAGTGTTGGTACCACTAAATATATAGCGCCCGAAGTTTATCGCCTGTCCCGCTATACCACTGCTGTAGACATCTATAGTCTGGGTGTCATTTGCGAAGAGATATTCAATTTTGATTCATTAGGGTAAGTAATACTAATGTAAATATTAAAATGTTAAAAATGCCAATGTGGCAAAAATAACGTGCAGACAAACATTACACTGTAAGAGCTAGACTGTGATTTATTCACCGAATGTATTGGATATGTGTTGTGTTTCTCCGAATTTTTGAGTTATGTAAATCCGAACGCATATTTGCTGAATTATAATGAATTACAATATGTTATTGTATGAGAAATGGAATTTATGTGAATGCGATCACTGATTAATTTTCACCACTTATTCATCGAAACATTACTCAATTTGACATAATTTAATTTTTAAATATATAGAAAATTTTAAAAAATATAAACAAAAAACAGAAATCACAATTAAAAATAATTATAATTAAATAAATTACTGTTTAAACAACAGTGATTTATTTTGCCAAAAATTTAATTGAGCTTCCCCGAATTTTAATTGAAAAAGTTCTCCAAAAGTTATGTGAATGTGTTCTAAAAGTACGTTGGTTTTTTCTGAATTATTGTTTTTGTATTCTCCATTAAAAGTGCAATCTAAGGCACTCTTTAAATTTCCGATTAATGTGATCGCTTGCACCTAATTCCTTAATTTATGCTAACAGTGTACACTTAAACCAAAACACATTTATAGCTTAATAGTTATTAAATAATAAACACATATTTAATATCTCTAATTTGAACATGTTAAATAATACCCAAATATAATTATAATTATTTTTTGTATTAAAGTGACGAACTGATGGAGGATAAGAGTTTTAAATTGAAACATTTTATCTTGCAACTTACAACAACAATGCCATCTGATAGGCCCAATATCAAGGAAACTTTGGATATGTTTCATGAGTTGGCCATTAATGGTAGCTTTGCATTAAATGAACTTGAACATAATATTGACAATAAGGCGGACTATAGAAATCAATTAAGCAAATGCATCATGTCAAAAATAATGCAATGGTATTCAATTGATACTTTAACATATCAGGATAAAAGTGACGTAAAATGTTTTTATAATGAGCATCGGTTAAAAGATTATATAAGAGAAAATGTCAAAATTAACCAGGTGATAAACGAGTTTGAATCAATGGAATTAATAAATCAAACTAGCCCACAATTTGGAACATGGTTATATACAGCCAAGCATAAATTAGTAGACAGATGTTATGCTATTAAGAAAATAGCGTGTTTTGGTAAATAAAATGTTACAATAAATATTAACAAAATATGTTAATCGTATTAATTTAGATCCAGATCAAGTGAAACATACACTAAAAGGCATACAATTATGGGCACAATTAGACCCCGATCACTGTGTACAGTACCGTTACCATTGGTTTGAAAATGGTGAAAAATTAAAGAATGAAAAAAATAAGCAAGTTAAACTGATATGCGTGCAAATGGATTTGTGTTGGTTCTCATTACGAGTTGTCACGGATAAACTGCAAACATATTTCAAACTTGCTAAATATGAGCTATTACCCCCGGTGGGATATTACATGGCATCGGAATTATTGACCGAAATACTATTGGCGGTGGAATATTTACATACATTAAATATAGTTCATCGATTTCTTACACTAGATAACATACTTGTTAAACATGAATTATGTAGCGGCAAAATTATCAAGCTAGGTGATTTTGGGCTTGACAACACTAAACTTGAACCCGTTGACTCCCAATCGGTGGTGCAGTCTATATCTGGTGATTGGGACCGATTTATGGCCCCCGAAGTAAAACAGGGCAGTACTTGGGATACCAAAGCCGATGTGTATAGCGTTGGTGTAATCGTTCAGCAATTATTCAATTTTGATGTTAATAAAATTGAGTATGACTTATTTATTCTAGCTTATTATAGAATGCATTTATTTAAGCAATTGAATAATTTATAAAATTGTTCAGCACTCTTTTACCAAGATTATGTTTTTAAGTCCGTATGGATATACATTGGATAAATGTGTAGATTGGCTGTGACTATTAAAATTACTTAATTGTCAATTATTAATCTAGTTTTATATTCCTTACAGGAAATCAAATAGTGATTACAAAAATAACTACAAATACATTAATAAAACTGTGACCAATTGTACAAATGGACTATCTGCCAATCGACCATCTTGTTCTGATATACTTGACAAGAAAAGCAATTGGGCACTGGGATACAATAAAGTTAACACTGACATTACAATGCTCATCGGTGGAAACGTTAATTATAACCATGATAATGAATTTGTTGAATATTTTTTAGCCATAAAACGCAATGCTAACGATTTCGAAGAGAAATCCGTTAACAATGCTATAATTAAAATGGAGAGTGAGTTAGACTTTTCAGTTTTTCAAAATGGTAAATTCAAACGAGTCTTTAGACTCGACAATATCGTGACCATACCGGGTAGATATGGTAACATTTTAAACACAATTGCCAATCGAGATACTATACGTTATGCTGTCAAGAAAGTTAAATTAGATGGTAAAAATCAAATTCATTGTTTTTAAATCAGGTACATTTATGTTAAATAGATATATTAATGTGTCAAATATATTATCTAGGTGAGCACGAACTAAAGCTAACAATTAAATCAATAGAATTATGGTCAAAATTGGACAATGAATACTTTGTAAAATATTATGATCATTGGGTAGAATTTGAAAACGAGCTTAATGATCGCTTACCATATTTGTACATTCAAATGGACTTATGCTGGCTCTCGTTAAGTACACTTATTAAACAAATGCTTACCTACTTCAATTCCGAGCCCAAACATTTATATAATCCATTGGGCTATTATATGGCATCTGAGTTAATGGTAGAAATTGTGACCGCGGTGAAAATATTACACACTGGCAAACCGCCAATAATACACCGTGATATAAACTTGAACAATGTTTTAATATTCCCTCATACTAAACATCCTGGTAAGTATGTAAAATTGTCGGATTTTGGCCTGGCCGTTTACAATGATCCCCAGGCCATGTCACATACACAGAATAAAGGCACTGAACGTTATATGGCACCTGAGGTGAGGGGTGGGCGCAGGTATAATACATTGGCTGATATTTACAGTTTGGGAATGGTTGGCCAAGATTTGTTCAATTTTGATAATAACACAATCGGGTAATTATTCTTATTGTTATTTAAGTTTTATTTTAAATTCCTAACACAATTTTGCACTCAATATTTACTTATGTTAAATTTATAGTAGCATGCCTGTTAAAAAAATAATGTAGCAATTTTCAAATAATGAATTAACTAGATAAATTTTAATTAATAAGTTTTACATATACTTTAAAATAACATAATAATTTATCTAAATTTTTAACCACTTTGTACTAAAGATTAAAAATTACTTATAAATTATACGGTATAATACAATTATTCGTGTTTTTAAAGGAGACTAAATCCGGATGACATGTATAAAACAATTGAACACGTGATCGGCAATTGCTTGAAGGGTACGGCCAATGAGAGACCCACTTGTGAACAGATACTGGCCATTAGCGATCAATGGGCTACCAGTTTCACCGATGTTAGACACTTAATCACCGGGGTCACCGAGTGCACATATAATGACTGTGATAATTTTATTCAGTACTTTCTAAGTGAAAAATGCAAATTATAGTTTGTTAAATGAGGAATTCAATTTTTTAAACCAAAAAATGAAAACCTGTAATATTAATACAAAAATACGTAATACTAAATACATATCAATTATAATTTGATTTACAAATATAACTAATGTTATATTATATATTTTTTTGAAATATTAATTTTTAAAAAGATTTATGTTTAATTAGTAAATCATTGCATTTAAAATATATGCAGTTAATAATACTGCACAGAGTCAGTCTTTTAACATATCAAGTATATGGGAAGTTTACCGATAGTTTATCTTAATAATATGATATTTAAATATTTTAATTAATTTAATTATAATATTTCGTAAATGTCTATGGAACTTTATGTAAAAACAAATAATATTATATCTGATTTAAAATTTTAAATATAAGTAATGTTTACAATAAAATATATAAAAAGTGAATTATTGAAAGAATTTTGTAAATTATATTATCTATTCAAATTATAAAATTTGATTATAAGTATGTTTATTGTGGATTATAAAAGGATTAGAAAAAATTAATTAACTACCTTATTACTTTAATTTAATTAACGGTAATACCTTTAAATTATAATTTTTTTAACATATTTATAAAATTATAAATGTGTAGTTAAATAACTATTATGCTTTTATAGTTACATATATTTATAGATTGTACTAACTTTGCTATTTTTTAAATTTATATTTTACCTTATTACCATTTAATTGCTAATACATTAATATATTGGGCTAAATGATAATGTATTATATTAGCCTAGTTGCCGTGTAGCTAGAATCTTGGAATTGGTCTCATTATTTAGGCTTACATTCATAGGCACCAGAATCCGAGTTTCATCAAATTCGTATACTTATTGTTGACACAGGAATTTTTTGAATGAAGTAGGTAAGCATTTGTTTAATAAGTGTACTTAACGAGAGCCAGCATAAGTCCATTTGAATGTACAAATATGGTAAGCGATCATTAAGCTCGTTTTCAAAT
>CAJPIZ010000427.1:0-25178 GCA_905368565.1 Medioppia subpectinata
TTAAGAGCCGATCGATTGCCGCCAAGAGTTGCCCTGAAGTGCACTTATAGGCGTCCAGACGTACACCGAAACCGAGTTCGTCCACCCGTTGGGCGTTATTGTATTGATCGTTGTTATGGGGCAATACGATCATCGGTTTCCCGGCTGCAAACACTTCGCAAACCGTATTATTGCCACCATGGGTGATTACCAGGTCTACTAATTGTACAATCTCGTTTTGTGGTACATATTTCTGGCCATACATGTTATCCGGCAATTCATATGTTTCGTGTTTGGGTCCTTTTGATACAATAAACCGATGCTTAGATTTAGCCAAAATATTCACTAATCTCTTCATATTGTGTACATTTCCAGCCAAAACAGAGCCCAATGATAAGTATACTAATTTTCCCGGTTTGTCGGCCAACGTCACCGGTACTTTAAACAAAGGTACATTGCTACCTGGACTCATAAAATGATCAAACCTGCAGTGTTTGGGCGGATTTGGACGCATCTCCTGATAGTCCAATTCAATTGGGAACTGATATACGTTTAGATACGGCGAGTGTTTAAAGAGTTGTCCGATTGGCAGCGGTTCGCAGCCTTTGGATACATAGTATGCGTTTAACTCTTGACAAACACCACGAGTGTCGGCAATGGCTCTCTTTCTGTATGTTTTCCACTCGTTTTGGTCTCCCAGTGCCGGATATCCTGTGTAATATAAATATGATTTATTTTACATACTTTACTATAATTTTATAATAATAATATGTGGTTTGCAACCATTGTTTTAAAATTTGTACAGTGAATTAATAGAGAACTTAAGCACTTTCTAAGGTAGATATAATATTCTAATTTATAATTTAAATTAACTTTCTTAAGCACTAGAAATCATGAGTTAATTTTATAGCATTACAAACCTGTGCCAAAGGGAGGGGTGCGAGAGTCAAATATGTGATACAACGGATTAGCCGTATTGACGCAAACCCAGGGCACACCCGACCGTTCAATCGACGGCAGAGCGAGCGCGCAATCGACTACAATAACGTCGGGCCGAACCTCACGTATGGCGCGTTCGATGTGAGCGTCCATTTGAGGCAATATTTGCACCCAATTCTGTGGCTCTGATTTGTAATTTGCGAGCATTTTTTCGTCGGGACTTTTCTCACAAAACAGAACTTGCTGCAAAGTTAGCTCATCTTGAAATTGACCATGCTCACGCGCCAATTCATGCGATTGATTTTGGCTGCCATAGAATACAGTTGCAAAGTTTGGTCGAGTTGTGTTTAGCATTCCCTGCCATTTATCTGACATTAAAAATACGATATGATGTCCGGCAACCAGTAGTGTCTCAGACAGTGCTATCATTGGGTTCAAGTGTCCCACGCCGTCAAACGGGATGAACAGCACATTTAGATTATTGATTGACATTTTATATAAAATTATTAATTAATTAAAAATTTATTATGGAATATTTTTTAATATCTGAAATATGAAAACAGTATGAATAGTATAGCAAACTTCGCAATTATATGATTGTAGAAACAATAGGTTCTATATTGATTTACGAATAATTTGGCCTGGTTAAAAGTAAAGAGATAAACAATTGGATTGTTAGACAATACACATTGAGAGATACTGTTATTATATCCATTTATTAATAAATAAATTAATAAATAAAGTAATAATAATATTATGTCTATAATTTCTATACTGTATGCATGACTCACAAATATTATTATGTGTATACGTGATTCTTAATTAATAGTAATTTTAGTTGGAAATAAAAGTTTTAAAGCAATTACCTTGGAAAATTTGATAAATCACTCCAACGAGTAAGTAAGGTTAACTTATGGTATTATTTTGTAAACCTTGGTAACTTGACTTGTTAAGTTTTAATTAAAACTAAAAGAGCATTTGGGATACAAAAAGTCTCTCATTTTACGCTTGCAAGGCTAAATTTATAAATACAAACTTACAAATAAATAATTATTTTGTAAAAACACTGATCGCAACAAGAATTGTGTCAATAACGGCATAATAACATATTATTTTATAAACAAATTTAAGTTTCTGAAATTGAATATAAACACCTAAATTAATGTATCATTGTTGGCTAATAATGTAATAATTTATATGATAAAACATTCAATATAAAAATATGATGATTAATAAATGAATGGTATTTTAAAAATAGGGCATTAGTTATACGGTAATGTTACGACAGGTGTGTTTGTGGTAATGAATTAGTCTCAAAACAACATTCATTGATTGGTTGGCATTTTTGTCTGGATTTGGCTGACGGCCTAAGTATACATCCGCTGACAACATATAAGTATTGAGAGCATCGCAAACCATAAAGAATTTGATGCAATATTTGGCCGGTTTGTTAGGCATATACGTATAGCTCTTCAGCACTTTGCTTAGTGTCTGATGAAAGTGACAACTCTTATATTTCATTATATATCATCGATCTCTTCATAACTTGTATTGTCATCAGCGTTGGTCGACATTCAACATGTCTTTTATTTGTTGAAAAGTTACTACCTTTTTATGGCTCATTATTAATCACAATTAAATGCAGACTATTATTAAAATGTTGTTTACATATGTTTTCACTTTAATTAATAGAAATGTACATTGAAATGTAAATAACGTTTAGCTATAATCCCATATTTCTATTTAAATAAAAATATGGGGTCAAGGATAAATACTACATAATTTATGTTCAATTCAATCAATTCAAACAGCAAAACACACAATACAGCGCACGTCACAATTAGACACATACACTCCACTCATAGCACTAAGCAATAGCATAGAATACTGTGTTAACAGTTAGGATATTTTTTGTGATGTATACTATTAATGTAAGTCTAGATGCGCGCGCTATCTATGTGTTGAATCTCGCAACACCTGAAATGATTTGAAATCAAGTTCATACAGGGAAGTCGTGAAATAGTGTGAGAAATGGGTAATCAATATGTGGCGGCGCTAGTGTTTTTGTTATGGTTTTGCAAATGCACTGAATTGTTAAGGGTTTAAAAAGTTAAACGTTTGATATCGTGGGCGTTTTTGAAAAGTGATCTCTCTTTGAATATTCACTGCTCGGACACCAAATATGCAAATAAAGTTTTGATTAATCTAAAATTTACTCAAATGATTGGTTGAGGAATAGCTGGAATTTTATAGCACTGACTTTAATACCTGATTTTAGCCATAAGTTTTAAACGCATTGAGATTGAAATATTTCATTGATACAATTAAAACGTTAATTAACAATTTGCCATAAAAATTAGTTGAAAAATACAATATACAAAATACAATTTGTGTTAAATATTTGATAACAGTATTTGTCTTAATGAAAATAATTTCAACAATAAATAATTATTAAAAGTCATTATTATTTTTGCGCTAAACATGTACTAATATATTAATTGGACAGCACTTTTATTCCCGTCACCCGTAGCCGTCGCGACGGGTCACCCGTCACCCGTCGACGGGTCATCCGTACCCGTCGCGACGGGTCACCCGTTACCCGTCGACGGGTTACCCGTCACCCGTACCCGTCGGCGGGTCAACTTGTAATCTTATGTAGAATTAGACGCTGAGTTCGAAAATGAAGTCTGTTTTTGTCAATCTCGAATAATTTTTACGTTATTCGACTTAAAAATATTTTTGTCGAAAATTTTAAATTAACTTGATTTATTGATATGATATACGAATTTGATGTAGATTTTAACGTTGGTTAAGATTATCAAATCAGATTTAAAATTCCATTTATCGTATTCAAAATATTTAACTTTAAAATGTTAAAATCTAATTAACTCGAAATTCTTTCATGATAGAATATTTTGAATTTTATATTTGAGGTCGGAGTCAAATTCCACATCAAATCCATATATTATATTAATAAATTAAGTCAATTTAAAATTTTCGACAAAAATATTTCTAAGTCGAATAACGTAAAAATTATTCGAGATTGACAAAAACAGACTTCATTTTCGAACTTAGCGTTTAATTCTACATAAGATTACAAGTTGACCCGCCGACGGGTACGGGTGACGGGAATAAAAGTGCTGTCCATATTAACTAACGATTGCGATATTAATTGTTATAATTTATAACAAGTTTCAGGATCTGAAATATATTATTATTAATGACTAGATATTTACTGGAATATTAATTACAAAACTGATGAAAGTGATTTTTAGTGATTACTAACATTTAGTCAAAATTATTTTTAAATATATTGAATTTTATAGAAATATTTTTATTGATTTCAGTATAATGTCGTCAACGCAAACACTACTCAACACATCTAATGAAGGAATTTGCGACCAATATATGGATCACAACTCACAACACAATAGCGTTAACATTGATTACACGGAACCTATGGACAGGATGTTAAGTAATGTTTCATACGCGGCAATAATTGACACTGGTATGTTTTTTATTTTATTCATTTTCCTGGCCATTTTAGTAAATTAGTTTTTCACGAAAGTCAACTATTATGATGTAAAGTCAACTTTATTTAATTTTGCATTTAATAAGTGTAATATTGCAGTTTTTAAAATGTCAAAATATAATATTTTTAAATAAACTTACAAATGAATTCATTATTTACATAGCACAGATTTTGATTAAATTATGCTTAAATTGTAAATTAAAGCATAAAAAATTATTGCAAACATCTCGGGCTGATACGACCAAGTTATGACCATTTTAGTGATTGCGCGCATACGGTGTATAGTAAGCCTGTTCAACCGGTTTTTAGTATATCACAGGTACAGATTCACAGTGTGCCATAAATAGGTGGCGCAATGATCAGTAAAAAAGTTTAGGTTTGTCAGTATTAAACAACACGTGAAGAAATCAATCCACCTAATATTGTAGTTTCTCACCCATTTTTATAGTGGTTGGCTTTCGGTCTATCCACAAAACATCATTTAAAACAAAATTTAATTATTAAATACACATTTAATGGGATTTCTGATAGTGTTTGCGATTATCAACAATTTGTGTGAAGTATTGTTGAGTTACTTTGCACTCAAAGTTGGGATCAAATCGATGGCCAAGAGTTGACACAAATAGTGGCCAATCAATGGATTTGTAAACAATTATCGTCTGTTCAATGCAAATAAACCGTTACAAAATTTGCATTTTATAAATTTATACCCTCTGAGTATAATGTAGACTGTATGTTCATTCACTCAAATGATTAATAATTTTTAATCCAAACCTTAAAACATAATTTTAATGTTGTGTACACTGTATAGCATTGAAAGTGGTGTTTCACACAGTGCTTGGGCTAATCACCGGTAATGCATTGCAATACGCCGAATGCGCGTATATCACGAAAATGGTCATAACTCAGCCATATCTTCCTAATAGCTCGAGATATTCGCAAAAAATTTATTTTTAAGTTTACTATTTAAACCTAATGTAATCAAAATTTGTGTTGTGTAAGAAGTGTACTTCGCTGGTTAGTGATTGGGTAAATTATGGTTGCAAGTGCACCTAGACCGTACATGTAATAAACGATATAACCTGAGGTAACATTCTATCACAACTAATACAACCTTTTATTTATAACATATTTATTTAGTATATTTATATAATTATAAGAGATTTTTAAATAACATTATATTAACGAGGAAAATCCAGAACAGGTTTAACATTTTAATTAATTTTAATCATTATAATAGTTGAATTAAATACAAAATAAATAGTGCAAAAATTGCAAAATTTACTAAAAAAAAGTTAAGCCTGTTCTGTTTTTTCCTGGTACAAATTAAATAGACACAAATATTATTAGATTTATACGAAAACCCAAAACCGAAGGCATCACAAAGTGGTGCCCAAAGCGGACAACAACTGCAACAACAGTCACGACTGGTTGTGGTCTCCGGTCGTACGCATAGTATTGTCGCCAATGTATTGGACAAAGGGTTCGGCGACCGGAAAGCCGACGACCAGTTGAGGACACTTCTCGACAATGCCTTCAAAGGAAAGAGTCGTACGAATGGCACGAATAGAGTGGACGACGACTTGTGGCGCGGATTCGCTGTCTTCACGAGGACTACAGACGGCAACCGATTTCAACAGATCTCGAGACACATTGCAAACCAATCGACACAAAACAAACCCAGTATTTGGTTTATGTTTAGCGGTAAAACACGTTTAGTTTTATTTTATTTATATAATGATTAAATACTGAATATAATTTCACATTTAAGGTATACGTCCAGGAATTGCAGGTTTAGTGCCGGCATTGATGACAATCCCGACATTTAAGGCATCGGTGAAAATGTCGGCCCAACTCCTGTCCCCTCTGGGCGTCGACGCTATTGAGTGTTTGACTGAAACAACGGATGTCATGACAGCATTGAGTAGCCAATACATTCATCGCGCGTCTATTGCAAGGATTGTACATCACTTGGCACTCGTCGACGCACTGAAAGCGGTTGGGATCACTGCCGACGGCTATTTAGGCGCATCTAATGGCGAAATCATGTGCTTATATATGGACGGTCTGTGCGATCGACGCCAGTGTCTGGCCATTTGTCGTGCACTTTGCCCGCCGGTCGGTCCGCACACGTTGTGGACATTACGCGCAACAAACGCGTGGCACGAGATTCGGCGCCATTGCATGGATAGGACCGACATCTGTGTGTCCGGACACTTCTCGGATACCTATATGAGCGCAAACGGTACGGAAGTGGCCGTACGTGAGCTGATCGATGCGTTGGCCAACACCAAAGTGCTGGACGTGCACCTAAAACATGACTTTCTTCACTCAGGCAATATGTTTGCACATGATATGGGCCAAGTGCTAATGGACAAATTCACCAAGGTGGTGCCCGACCGCATTCACTCTAAGCCCAGCGATCGTTGGCTCTTCACATCGCAGCCTATGGCTAACACCGGCGGCGGCACTGACTCTGGTTTCTCTGCGGCCGAGAGTGTTGTCAATACTATGTTGTCTCCCATATTGGTTAAGGAAGCCGTCGATCGGTTGCCCGCCGACGCACTCGTCATTAATATCGACACTGATTTCAGTTTACGAGCCCTCGCTTTAAGCGGTCGACCGCAGGAACTGTACGTCAAAGAGTCGGAGTCGAGTCTGGAGCCGGTGTTTGGTATCAATCATTTGTTACGTGAGATCGGACTCGTGTTTACGGCCGGACACTGGCCTCGGGTTCACGATTTGATGAACAGTTAGACCATATCTCTAACTATCGGATGTTTCCCAGCTTTAATCCCTTGACTTTTTGTAATGTGCATAAATAAAAATACAAATCTTTTATTTGAACAACCCTTTACAAATATAATTTAAGTCTAGATATTATTAGGAGTAATTATGCTATACTATTACTATTACTAAGTAATTATTAATAGGTACAGTATACACTAGTATATTATATACTAGTTTACAACTAGTGTCTGTATATAATAATAACGCATGTACTCAGTTAATACAATTTGTAATTGTAACCATTATTTGTTTAGGAGTCAAAAATACAGATCCACTGAAATAATCAACCTATAAAATAATAAACAATATATGAATGCATTGAAATTAAAACAAATTATTAACAATATTAATAAAAATTATAATAAAACATACTTGAAATCCGGGCGCGAGTGTGAACTCAAACTTGTGTACAATCTTTGCGATACACATTCGCATCTCATTTAAGGCAAACCTCACACCAATGCAATGTCGGGGTCCGCACCCGAAAGGCAGGTAAGCGTACGGATGGTGTGTTGGGTTTATAAACCTTTCAGGTTTGAATTGATCAGGGTCCGGAAAAAATATAGGATCCCTATGTATAACATATGGCTGAAATTCTACAAATGTGCCTGCCGGAATTATTATTCCTATTGAAATAATTACAAAAATCAAGTTATCATAATCGAAACCATTTGATAAGCTTAGGGAAATTAATTTGAAGTAATTAATTGAATAAGAAAGTGAAATATAAAGTAGGTAGATAATTAAAATTTTTCTGAGCTTACCGGTATTTCCCAATTTATAATCCCGAATGCATTCTCTTTGAATAGTGCCTAAGGGTGGGGCCAGTCGTAGGGTCTCATCGATAACTGCATTCAAATATTGGCATTGATTTAGGTTTTCATACGTGAAGTCTGTGTCCAAAGCGTTGAGTTCTTCCCTCAGAATCTGTTGTTTGTCTTTGTTTTGAGACAAATAATAGACGACATGAGAGAGCGAAGCGCTGGTCGTGTCGTAACCGGCGATGAAAAACGTGAATCCCTGAGCCGTTAACTCAGTCTTACTTAAAGCCTTAACTGTATTTTTGTTTAAATTTCCTCCCGATTTCTGAATATGTTTCTCATTATTGTTATCCAAATCAAAGTCTCTGTCATTTTTCTCGCTATCAATCATTAATTGTAAAAAATCTGAGCTCTTTTTGCCTAAGAATTAATATTGTTTTAATAAAGTTACTAAAATTACTTAAAAATTGAATATTAATATAAAAACATAATTTTAATTTACCCTCATTTGTAGATATCTTCCGTTCATTGACTATATCTTTGACCAACAAATCCAAAAATTTTATGGCTTTTGTGTCAAACGGTTCCAAACGTAAGAGTCGGGCAATCGGTGGCAACAGTACTGATACGGCATAACTTAGGTTTGAGTTAACGGACAGTATTTTCTTGGCGTTGACAACAATGGGATGATTGGGATTATTAATGGACTCAACATTTATACCATAAGCGCAGGCACTGATCACATCCATCGCGAAGGCGCTAAAATATTTGCGCATATCTACTGTTTCGCCTAAAATTAATTAATGTGAGAGTGATTTAATTGTTAACCAATTTGAATATTACAAATAATTTGATTTAATATCCATAACCATAACATTTTAAGGCATACTATTTGTATAGTTTGACCGGTAAAATAGGCATAACACGGTATATAATACAGTCTACGTCGATGCAAACAATATGTACATTTGTCGATACATTTGATCGCATTGAGACAGCACTGCTAACGCTGGGGACAATGATGTGTGAAATGAAAACATTGAAATCAAATTTTTGTCATCCATGAAATAAACACATTAACAACACATTGTGTGTACTTATTAGTAAATTTTAATTTTGACCAAAACTAAATATTTCAATAATTTTAAGTAATCCATTACGGGCAATATATACACTATTTATTTCTAGTAATTATAATAAAAATATAATATACCATTTTTAGCAAACGTATCCAAAGTGACTACAAACTGGTCGGCGATTCCCTCAATGCTGGCCATCATTGATATCAACTTTCCTGTAGTGAAGGCAGGGGTGACGACAGAGCGGACTCGTCTCCAATTGTGGTCGCCTTTCATCAGGAATAACGAGGAAGTGATGTATGTTTTGCCGTAATTCATGTCATATTTGTTGGGAAATATGTGGAAATCCTTGACAGCGATATCTCTGATGAGTTCCGGTTCGTTGATTGTGAGCCACTTATTGGTGAACATATAGGAGCCGTAGATTCGGCCGTATTTTCTGTTTTTCTCCAGCGATATATTAACAAATTTTTGACGCAACGCCCGAACGGACACATAATTGGGTCCTTTGACTCCATGTCGGGCCCAATACGTGTACCGGTGTTTTAGATAACTAGATATTAAATAAATTGCAAATAATATTGAGTGTATATAATATTAAATTTGTATGCAATTGCACATTTTCAACAGTTTATGTAAATAAACTGGCCAAATGTTCACTATTTGAGTGGACAGTCCACTATTTTGGGTTTCTGTCCACTAAGAATTAAGACCATATAGTGAACATTGAATTGTCCAATGTTCGACTTTAAGAAATTTAAAATAATTTTGATAAAACAACAATAATGATTATTAAATAGGGTTAATAGCCGACAAAACTTCTG
This sequence comes from Medioppia subpectinata, assembly GCA_905368565.1. Lineage (NCBI taxonomy): Eukaryota > Metazoa > Arthropoda > Arachnida > Sarcoptiformes > Oppiidae > Medioppia > Medioppia subpectinata. Next base: position 9,905 of record CAJPIZ010000427.1, read on the forward strand.
AAAATCTCATTCCAAAGGTACAATCTGTAAAATCTTGTGGATTGAAACATTGAGTTTTTAATATTTTAATGGCTAAAACTCAATATTTCAATCCACGAGATTTTGTCTTTGGAATGAGATTTTTCAAAACTTTTATTGGCTAACGTTATTAGAATTTAATGTAGCATTTAACCATGTAATTAATTATAAAATTTATTTAAATATACTTTATTTAAATATTTTTAAAAATTTCAGTCCAATAGGTTAACATGTAAAAGGTGTTATACTGTAGTTTGTTAGCCTGACATTTGAAAACGTGCAATCCGACGATTTCTGTTTTAAGTGTGTATAACACTTTAATATATCTACTATCCAACCTTAACCCCCACCCCTCCCTCTCATAAACACCGTAGGGGTAAGCCATGGGTCTCGCAAATGGTCCATTTTCACAATAATATAGTCACGTGACCACAAATATTTGTATGTGCAAAAAATTTCCGACCATGGATCTATATGAGTGAAGTGACAGTATTGTCACTTCAGCTGTTCCCAAATGGTGATCAAAACACATCGCTCAAAAGTTTTGTAAGAGCCTTTTATAAAGCACTCATTCATTTGAAATAAATTCTATACTTATACAGTATATTATTATTGTATATTGATAATAAGTATATCATAATAAGAATATATAATAAGTTATACATACATTAATATTAGCGCTATTATTGTTATTAGAAAAGACAACAAATACATCCATTCCATCATTTTGTCGATAAAAATATTTTAAAATCTTTATATGAAAATATACAATTATTAACAAAATATCATATCTTATATACTTTTTAGACGAAGATAAAAGTACATAATATGTGATGAAAGTAGTTAATTAATTAAACTTGCACACTTTCAGCACAGTCACCGAAACAAAAACAGTAAAGTCACCGGAGATTGGTTTTGAAGTTATAAATTTGTATAAATTATATTTTCATAATCAATATTATTCGTACAGATCCTGACAACCCAAAGTAACTTAGTAATTAATTTAATTAATTATAACTTTATATACACCAAAAACTATCCGCAATATCTGGCTTTAACATGCTGAAGTCAGATTTGAAATATAATCATCCATCTAATTTTGACAGTGGCATTAAATATTGACGCAACCCGGGAGCCCGACGTCCGACTGGCCGTGCGTCTGGTGTCTTTGTGCCTGACGAGGCCTTCAGTCTTGAGGCGCGCAGCGTCCCTGCATCCGGTCATCTGGTCTCGTCTGAGTCCTCGCGATGTCGTGTCCGTGGCATTGAGTCTTGAGCGGTGTAGACTGTCGCGGGTGTTAGCGACGGCGACCATCACGGTGCGAGTCCAGAGTGAGTCGGATGGCGTCTACGGTTTGTCCATTACTTCGATGAGGGCGGCCACCGTTGTGACTGTCCTGCGCGTCTACGACGCGGAGCCATAAGAGGCGGGTGGTTATGTGCGGCTGAGACACATATGGTACTGGGCGGCGCTGGACCGAAGCCCGTCACGCAAAGCCTTAATTGGCGGGTGGTTTGCATGTCGGTTGCGGAAGGAAAGGAGGGAAGGGAATAGGATTGGGAGAGAAAGAAGGGCACTAGTGGCCCGAACCAAATGAATTACTTACAACTGTTTTGGACCGTGAAGTCTTTTAATGCTTTATTAAGTAAAATAAAAGTAGTACATAAAATAGTGGACAATGGAGTCCAACAAAATGGGAGAATACGTCCACATGATTAAGAGTCCAACGGTTAACTGAATTCAATGGATCTGTTCTGGACAGATCCTAAGACAGAGTGACATAGCGCAAGTGCGCTCATGACCTTAAAGTTAGTGTATAATTGGTTAACATAAAATACGTAATAGTAAAGGTGTACTCCTATGGATAGCTATTGGCTACAATTATGCAGTAGTAGTATTATTATTAATGCTAGTATTTTAATGGGTTTCGTAATAGAGGGAAAGCTGTAATGAAACCAAGGATTAACTGATAGTAAGCAGGGTGTCGACACCCAAAGGGTAGACAAGGTATGCCTAAAACTGACCCTATATTTCTCCTGTAGTAATAGTAAAGTATATAATGTAATAATGGCTTAAGACAAGTATATTGTGAGTGAGACTATACTCAGCGACACTTTAGATGGTCAAGTGTTCGGTAAGTACCAATTAACTAGTAAGTCTAAACCTGACGTTACAATATATTATTATTATTATATATGATGAAATACATGCTGTACTTTTACACAGCAAATTAATTTACTGTGTATAGCTTGTAATCAACAATAACCATTACTATTTAAATCAATAACCATTCAAATATCATCTCATTACAACCATGTTATTTAGTATTTTTAAATCACAGTTAATATAATATATCATATCCAATTTTCCCCACTATTCACTACTATTTTATTCTATACTTTATTATTAATTATTAAACAGACTTAACGGAACTAGTTATAGCAAATTTGTTTGTAATGCCTGTAAACATTCATAAGTCGCGTCGAGTTATAACATCTCTCACAAACTCATTATTTGTATTTATCCACCTCTGGTAATGCTAAGTCTATGACATCAGGATAACAAGAGTAATGATAAGTCGATGGGTAATTCTAAATCAGTAATGCTAATCCTATGGAGTTGATTCTGATCGATGGAAGATGATAAATCTATGGGAATTACATAGACAATATGAAAATATGCAAAGACTATCTATTCTGATCAATCCCGAATTGTGGTTAACGTATAGCATCGCTGTTTAAACCTTGTTTCAATATAGTTTATTCAAGCTGTTAAATAAAAGTTCAAATGTAAACATATTTGATATTCTCTCTAATCGTGTTTTGCTTTTAATACTAATCCAATGTATGCTAAGAACAACAATACAAGACTTATAAATAACATTATAATATAATTAAATTGGATGTTATTTTCATTAAATCCCAAGGATTGTATCAGATTGTGTCCATTGCCATAACATTGTCCTATTGATTGACTGCCATTAATACACGGAATATTATCAATAGATTTCCATTGGTTTACAATAAGTGATTCAAATCCATAATGTAAAAAATCTATATATTTGAACCAAACTAACCACGATGGTATTGAACTAAGGAATTACAAAAAACATTTAATGTAATGTAAGTTGTTAAATTATTTCTGAAACAAACTATCCAATCAACAATACAAAATACTATACTTTGTGTTTAAATAAAATCCAGCCAACATAATAATTATGTCAATAATTGGTGCTAACATAATTTGTGTTGTATATATATCTTCACTTACACTTGACGTTAAGTAACCTAATGTTTAATTCTTTATTTTATAAAATATATAAATTAAACATTGGTCAATAATTACCTAGACTACATGAGCACAGAAGTACCAACACATTAATACCCAAACACGTGAATACAGCGCGAACATTGTTAACCAGTCCAATAATGTAATATATCAATAATGTCATTAACGAACATTTGATTATAAAATACACCATCTGTTAAAAAGATTTAAATATAAGATTATTCTAATTTACCTTAATTATTTAACCTATTTTTACCTATATTATTTGTTTTTTATAAATATATCGAGTTATTAATACATTATTATCAATAGTATCAATATTTATATCTAGTTTTATTTATATACGATATTAGATAATATATTTTAATAATATACACTTTATAACGTACCTGGCAAAAAATTGTTGCCATAAAATAAGGCAGTACTCCATAAATATGGTTTCGGTGTTCTCTAAGAAATAATGGAATTCCCGTACAAAATACCTATTAATATATAAATATTATATAAACAAATTAACAAATAAAAAAAATTATTTTAATATTAACTGTAAAAATATTATTATAGTTATTAAGCATATTATATATTTTTATTTTCACAGAGGGAATTATCAAATTTGTCATACGTAAAATTCAATATAAAGTATTCATCTTTATGTACAGTATTCATCACGGTATAAACATTAATAGAAATTAAATTTTAACTTTATAACAAATTAGATTATTTATTCTGTGTTTGTACAAAACATAATATGTTTTTTTTATAAACATACCATGCTAGAATTAAATGCATATTTCACTAAAATATTCATTACAAATAAAAACAAGGCGCCATTAATGTTGGTTATGTCCGACGATATCGGGAATTGTTTGTAGTAAAACAAACCCATTAATGAGACCGCGCACTATAAAATAGTAAAATTCATAGGAATGTGTTATATAGTTAAATTTTGTCAAGTACAAAATGTTATTAATCATAATAGTATCATAAGGGAAAACTTCAATTTTCAACCTAATATATAATTTTTTAATAATAAATACAATACGATTGTTATGATAGTGTCCACGATTATAAAGCGTGAATTACGAAAAGTGGTCAAATACGAGCGCCACAATAGGGCGCCAAATTGAGCCCAAAAACCACATTTGTATTTTGGCCATTGGATTGCACTTATGTTTTTGTAGCCGACGTCTCTCTCATCACTCGTTTTCAAATCAATCGCCAAATTGACAGATATTTGTTGATAAAAATTTGAAGTTTGATATTTATCGCATATGTTCTGTAAGTTTTAAATAAGTGTACAATTATTTATTCAGGTAATATTATACTATTGTTTAATTTGATTATTATGGTAATTTCTGGCAATGTTGACAATTGTTTATTAAGGTCAACGCTATTTTTTTAAATTAGCTTATTTACAATGGAAATTAAAAAACAAGGAGGGAAAGAGGGAAGGTTAGCTTAACGATACTATAAACCACTTTATTTATAACTGAATTGTGGTTAATTACTTCAAAGCCCGAATAGTAGATATCTCTTATCAGTTATATTAAGACTAATGCATAATTAAATGAATTTATTTTTAAAAAGAGATATTTATTTACTAAAATATAACTTGCCCATTTGATTGTGGTCTACCTATTATAATCAATTATAGTTAAATATAATGATACAAATACATACATTGACTTTACTATTATTGTCATTATAAGTATCTGATGTAATTGCTATTGAAATAAATAAATATATAATTAAAAGAGTTCAATATTAATAATTCATTTAAGAGTGTAAAATAGTACCCAATTCTTTAATATAATAATCCAATGGATTGTATTTTTGAGGGCACAACTATTAAGATAGATTGTTTTAAAATAAATTTCATAACCAATTTAATGTTAATATTCTTACGTAACCCAAAGAGGAAAAGAAATCTTTAGCATCTCCTAACATGATCAATTGTTGGCAAACATTTTCATTTTATATGATTAATTATATTAATGTTAGTAAAATACTGACTTGTTTTGCCCATAAAGGCTACCCTTCCGTCGGCCATAAGTAAGATGTGTTCAAACATCTCAAATATTTGAGACGAGGGCTGATGTATAGTACAGACTATAGTCCGTCCCTCCGATGCCATTGTTTTCAATGTGTGCACAATATTATGGGCCATAAATGAGTCCAAACCAGTAGTCGGTTCATCACTGATATAGAGATAATTTTGTAATCAAATTATTGTTATAATTATATATGTTTTTACCATAATAGTAACGAAGTATTTGCCAAAATCTTAAAATAAATTATTGAAAAAATTAATTACACAAATAAATTAATGCAATTCAAAACCTCTGAAGCAAATGACAGTCTTTTTATTTCGCCGCCAGAAATACCGCTCATCTGATTATTATCGCCAATTGTATTGTCCATACATTTATCTAAATTAAACTAATAATTCATTTTTAACAAATAATATATAAAATGTTTAAAAACCAAAAATTACTCAAAGTATTAAATTAGATACAATTTGATATTTTGAGTAAATTATTAAAGATTTTTAATTAATTTTTTAAGCTATTGGCAAAAATATAATAACTTTAGTCTTTTAGCTTTATTATACTTATGATAGCCCAGCTTTATTTCATATAATTATAATATTCATAGAAATAAACATGTTAATTAGAATTATTATCTTACTTTGGTTGCTATTTGCTTAATAGATGCGTTTCGCTGTTCTCGTGTTAGATTTTTATCCATTCGCAATATAGACTTAATAGTAAATAAAAAGATTTAATGGAATTATCTTAGCCGTAGTTTTATTAAATATTTTTAAATATTGGTGCTAATTGCTTAAATATAAAAAATCCTGTCTAACGTACTGTAGATTAGAATATCTTATCGGGTAATTTTTGATTATCATTCATATATTAATAGTTTATTTCATTAACTCTCTAGAATTTTAAATTATAAACAATTTTAAAATAAAATTAAATTACTTGAAATGTGAGATGTTCTCTAACTGTAAGCATGGGATGACACAACTCGTGTTGTTGTATATACGAGGACAAGGAGGCCATCATCGCCTGACTCACTACCTGTCCATTCAAACGTACCGATCCTTTAACCGATAGTTTTGATACATTTCTGGCCGTCAATACATTCAATAGTGTTGTCTTTCCGGCGCCACTGAATATCAGTGATTAATGAATGTAATAGTAATTAATGAATGATGTATATTATTATTTATACATAATTGAATTAAAATTATTAATTAATGAAATTTTTAATTATCCAAACCTGGCCCCCATTATGCCTAACAACTGTCCGCACTTTACTTCCCCAGAGACTTGTTTTAATCAAATTAATTAATTAATATTTATTAAACTTTAAGCTTAAATTGTAATTAGTTTTATTGGAAATTCATACCATTTTTGATGATCTCTTTAGGCGTATCGTTATTGCGATAACAATTAAATAGGTTTTTGTGTTGTTTAGTAAACACTTGTATATTAAGCCAAGAAAGAGATAAACTTTTAATCGTCTCCTTTTCTCTTATTATATCATTTAACTCTAAAATTACTCTCATATTAAATAATTTTTAAATGGTTTTTAACATGTACTATTGAAAACAACTAATATCACAACATATATTTTAGTACTAAAACATTGAAATAAATTTAGTATAAAGAATAGAATTTTATTAGTAAATAATTAATTTTGTGAATGAGTTTGCAATTTTAACTAAAATCACCAGACGTTATCCTGCACGGTGAATTTTTACATTTAACCATATTTTAGCATTGTACTATTTAGTCCTTAAAATTAATTTTTGTTTATATCTTTTGTATTTTTATAAAAATAATTATATGAAATATTTTAGCATAAATTCCAGCATGGTTTATTTTGCTTAATAATATGAGTTTTATAGAACATGCATTGCCATAGACTTCACATTGAAACATAGGATTAGTTATAGTTTTATTCGCGCTAAATATGCCATGAATTAAACATGTAATTCATTAGAAACTCATTACAGATTTTATCAAATAAATATTACTATTCATAAGATAACATGAGCACCATTTTATAGTAGAATTAAATTATAAACTGGATAGGTTTAATTATAAACTTAAGCTGTAATCCCATGGTAAATCCCTACGAATAAGGGGAAAGTAAAACGATTTTATAAAACACATTATTGATAGCTAAATTGTCGTTCAAAATTAATTATTAGTATTTATTTGTCTAATATTCAATTCAATAAAAATGAATTTTTCCTTTCTAACAGTTTTATTATTTTTAATGTACTGTAATTTATTGAATGTTTCAAGTATCTTAATATATTGCCATAAAATCAATATTGAATTAACATAAATAAAAGTAAATATAAAATTTCAAAATAATATGAGATAATTCCTTAATATTAAAAATTAATAATAGCACTATTATTAAATAAAATAATGTCTTGGATAAAGTAATTACTAAATTTAGTTACAAATTAAAAATGAATTCATTCGTTTTTTTTATTAAATACAATGCTTTCAACTAATTGTGGAAACTTTGCGATACTGTTATCCCTTTTAATTCTGTCCGCAATTATAGCCAGTCTTTCGTGTAATTCCTTATCATTTAAGAGCCGATCGATTGCTGCCAAGAGTTGCCCAGAAGTGCACTTATAGGCGTCCAGACGTACACCGAAACCGAGTTCGTCCACCCGTTGGGCGTTATTGTATTGATCGCCGTAATAGGGAATTATAATCATTGGTTTCCCGGCGGCAAAACCTTCGCAAACAGTATTATTGCCACCATGGGTGATTATCAGGTCCACGAGTGGCACAATTTGTGATTGTGGCAAATATTTCTGGCCAAACATGTTGTCCGGCAGTTCATAACTGTCGTGTAGCGGTCCTTTTGATACAATGAAACGGTGCTTAGATTTGGACAAAATGCTCACTAATCTCTTCATATTGTGGACATCTGTGGCCCCCATAGAGCCCAGTGACAAATATACCAACTTTCCCGGTCTGTCCGCCAACGGCTTCGGTATCTCAAACACAGTCTGACCGCCACCTGAGCTCATAAAATGGTCGAACCGATAGTTTTTGGGCGGATTTGGACGCATCTCCTGATAGTCCAACTCAATTGGGAACTGATATACGTTTAGATACGGCGACGGCTTAAAGAAACATCCGATTGGCAGCGGTTCGCAGCCTTTGGACACATAGTTAGCGTTAAACCTTTGCCAAACATCACTTGTGGCCGCAATGTATGCCTCGTTGTATACTTTCCACTCGCTTTGGTCTCCGAGTGCTGCATAACCTGTGAATTTTAATAATTGTTAAATTATCCAGATGATGTGTATTAGGGATAGTTAGTTATGAAACTCAATTATAAACGTTTAATTTTTATTTTTATTAATTTATCATAAGTTTTAATAAATAATACTAACATTTATATAAACTTTAAATAAACATCAACACAAACCTGAACCGTAAGGAGGGGTGCGGGCGTCTAGTATGCGATACAAGGGATTACACGCGTTAACGAAAACCCAGGGCAGACCCGAGCGCTCAATCGACGGCATCGCCAGCGAGATATCAACAACAATAACGTCGGGCCGAACATCGCGTATGGTTTGTTCAAATATTTTGTCCATTTTGGGTCCCATTGTCTCCCAAATAGGCGCCACACGCTTACAATAAGCCAGCATCTTGTCTTCCGGGCCACTATCGGCCAATAGACCATGCTGCAATTGTGAATCGCCATGAAAATGAGCAGGTTCTAAACCAGATTCCTTTGATTTAAGTTGGCTCTCGTAGAATATTGCTGTAAAGTTTGGGTGCTTTGTGTCCAACAGTGTCTGCCATTGATGTGTGATTAAAAACACGACCCGATGTCCGGCAGTCAATAATGTCTCCGAAAGGGCTAACGAGGGGTTCACGTGTCCCACGGCATCGAACGGTGCAAAAAGTGCAGTTAATTTTTGATTTGACATTTTTGATTTGAAAAACTTGTCGGTTTGATAAATTATCAGGTAGTTTCTAAAATAATATTTATTCTATATGACAAAAGTTTTATCAATATGAAATAAGTGCATACTAATCTCAACATTTAGAATGACATGGGTTATTTTTGATAAAATAGTGCTATTCATTGTTTTTATAATGTTCATGCATGAAATAACCAATTGTGGATCCAGATTAGTGATTAAAATTTTGGAGCCGCAGCCGCGACACGGGCACCGGTTCTCGGAGCCGCGGCTTTGAACCGGCTCCAACGACTCCGGCTCTAATATTGCGTCAATAATTAAAATTAAATTTATGAATTCAAATTATTAATAAGCAAATGCTATTTGAAATAAATTATTTAATTTAATTATAACAAATTGAGCATGAGAGTATATGTACAGTCAGCGTTTGTGGTCATATGGGAATAAAGTAGCCGTAGTATCAGGCAGTACAATTATTGTAAATTAATTTATTAGTAAATTATTTAAATATTGGTATTTTACTAAAACTGTATTATTGCTAACAAATAATGCTTATTATTTAGTAAACGATTCATGAATATTATTTGCAATATAAATCGTGCCATAAATTAGGGTATTTCTCACGAATCCATTGATTACGGCTATCGTCGCAATCAATTTTCCCGGCTTTCAGAATATTCATTGAGTTATCGGTTAAAAAACTTTCAAAAACATTTTGATTCAAATGGTCGACGCGAACGATATCCAAATCTAAAGTAGTCGCGCATCCGATCGACTCAAACGCCCCGCTTTTGAATGCGTCTATTGGTTGCCTTCCCTCGTAAGCCGATAAATTAATTTCCAAACTCTGGTCAGTAGTGTTGTGGCCAACAGTGAACGCGTGTTCCGACACTCGTCCTATTGGACTCGAGTAGAAATACAATAGTTTCAACGAGGGCAAATTGTTAAACGCGTTGGTAGATATGTTACGCAGTTGATTTCCTATGAATTTGATCGTGTGCAATTTCTTTAGACCCGATACAGCAAACGATGGCACAGATTCGACATCAGTTCTGTCAAAATACAGTACTTCCAACCCCTTTAGCGTAGAGATCGCTCCGAATAAGTCCGAGTTGTTTGTGACCGACTCAGACACCGGCGTTACCTCAATATAAAGTTCTGTTACGGTTTCGGCCGTTTCGTCAAACGCGGCGACGTTTATGTGTTTCAAGCGATTTGCAATATTAATAAAAATTGTAGTGAATTGAATGCCACCAAATGCATTGGCCGGCAGTTCCTTTATAGCCGTGTTATGCAAATACAATTGTCTAAATGGTTTCCTATCGGCCGGTAGTCTACGGCTCAGGTCAGTCAATAAAGCCTTTAAGTCAAAGCTTTCACTACCACCGCATTCAATGTCGCAATATGTCATATTAGTCCCATGTCCATCATTATATGAACATGGTGATTGAATGGGCACATCAATAGGACATTGGCCAACAACATTGCTAATGAACAAAACTGCCGGCAATAGAAATGCTGTATAATAATAAAAATTAATTAATTTTTAAATACTGTTTTCATTAATAATATATATCTATACTTTTATAAAGCATTATTAACCAATATATAAATATTAAATAATTATTTTTATTTTATTTTTTCTATAACTTATAATTTCTAAAGTGAATAGCGCTTGCAAAGCAGATGCTCTATATTTATACTAAATCCAGATTACCTTATTTGAAATTGTTATGTAGTTATTACACATTTAATTATTAATGGATGAAATAATTTTCCAAGTAATTTAATTTTATATAATCATATCATTTACAACAGTTATGCTGAAAAGTGTATTTAGTGTAATTAGTGTATTTGATAAATATTATACCCCATGTAGTTTTAGTTTATTAATTATGAAATTATTTTTATAATTTTCTTAGACAGTATAAATTCAGTTTCGATTTCCTGAAGGACAACAAATAATGCACTCTATTCTGAATTTTTTCATGCCAAAGAACGTTAAATAAAAGAATAAATTTAATTTTGTAATTAAATTTAAATTAAAACTATTGGTGGCTAGGGGTTTATCAAGTACACCAATATAAGTCAGATTACTAGATAGTTAGTACTTACGGTAGGTTATTGCAAACATTGTAACAAATATTTGTAATTAAAAATTTTTATAATTGATTTAACATTGTTATATTACTATCTAGATAATATAAGAGACCCCCTCAAGGAAGATTATCTTTGCTGAGTGAGCAGAGTCTTTAAATATTAATAAATTCTATACAAGTCAATTCATTTTAATTCAATAAAAATGTTGTACTGATAATAATTTAATGCAATACAGTGCATGTGTACGTCAACTGCCATAAAATGAATTGTATAAAATCTATACTATAGATCACCAATAATTTTGATATAATGCTATTAGTTATAAGAGAAAAATCTTTGTATTCTATGTAATAATGTATGCATATACTGTACATGCCCAGTGTAACCATATAATAAATTATTCAATACAATAAAGTAGCCGTAGTAGCATGCGGGCAGACATTGTTATAAATTAATTTATTAGTAAATTATTTAAATGTTGAAAATTGTATAAAACTATATTATTGCTAACAAATAGTGCTAATTGTTTAGTAAACGATATGTGAATGTTATTTGCAATATAAGTCACGCCATAACTCGGGATATTTTTCGCGAATCCATTGATTACGGCTATCGTCGCATTCAATGCTCCCACAATCGGACAGTTTATTCATTGGGTTATCGGTTAAAAACCTTTCAAAAACACCTTGATCCAAATATCCAATCCAATTAATGGCCAACTTTAAAGTAGTGGCGCATCCGATCGACTCAAACGCCCCGCTTTTGAATGCGTCCATCGGTTGAGTCATCATATATGACGCTAAAGTAATTTCCAACCTCTGGTCAGTGATGTTGTGGCCAACAGTGAACGCGTGTTCGTCCACCCGGTCTATTGGACTCAAGTGGGTATAGAATTGTTTCAACATGGGCAAATTATTGAACGCGTTGGTAGATATGGATCTAAGTGGATTTTCTAAAATACGGATCGTGTGCAACTTTTGTAGACCCGATACACCAAACGATGGCACCGATTGGACGCTCGTTCGAACAAAATACAGGATTTCCAACTCTTTTAGGGTAGAGATGGCACCGAATAAGTCCGATGTGTTTGTGACCGACTCAGTGACGGGTGTTATCTCAATATAAAGTCCGGTTACGGTTTCAGCCGTACCGTCAAACGCCGCAACGTTTATGTGTTTCAATTGATTCGCATAATTGGTGTAAATTATGTTGAATTGTATGCCTCCAAATGCATTGGCCGGCAGTTCCTCTATAGCACTGTTATGTAAATACAAACGTCTAAATGGTTTCCTATCAGCCGGTAGTCTACTGTTCAGGTCAGTCAATACAGCCTTTATATCAAAGCTCTCACTACCTCCGCATTCAATGTCGCAATCGGTCACATTAGATACACCACTAGGACTATATGTACATGGTGATTTAATTGGCACATCAATGGGACATTGGCCAACTACGGTGCTTATTAACGCCAATAGAAATGCTGTAAAATAATGATAATTAATAAATTTTTATAGTTTACATTAATAATAATTATCTATACTTATATAATGCATTATTAATCAATATAAAATATTATATAATTATTTTTATTTTATTATATAAATTGTAATTTCGTAAGTTGTAAATAACTGTTAAAATGTATATCAGATGCGCTATATTTATACTAAATCCATTTGTACTTATTTGGAATTTTCCTGTAGTTATTGCACAAGGGATTAGTAAATTATATAATACTAATGTAAAAAAGTTGTACTAATAAATTATTAGTAATAATAATGGTGTGTAACATACAGTGCATTGTTTGAATAACATACTCACATATACTGTACAATGTACTTTATGTTACATACAATTATCAGTAGTACAACATCTTTACATTATTAAGATAACAATACTTTTAAAAAAATAAATATTTATTTTGCAAAATATATTTAATATTGAATATGTAATGAATGTATTTTCAACAAATTAGTACTCATTTAGTAAATAGCAATAGTAATTAATAACTTTATAATATAAATACATATTATGTAGTTTAGAGGGGATATTATAGTTGAAGTATTTATGGTTATTTATAAAATAAAAGATTTGATTTTCAAAATTTTACCAATAAAAGTGGTCACTACACCCAGACCCGAAAGCATCTGGACATATGAAGTATATTACTCTACTACCTATTCAATGTATATTCATTCTATGACAATAATTCCCAATTGCTCGCTATCACACCAATGGGCATTATCTTTTATTTTACTAAAAATTAGTTATGTCTGTAATTGTTTGATATAATTTTATTTCTTTTTTACCAAATTGAGGATGGGCATATAAGTGCAACTAGTGTTATAGAAATATTTATAAAATTTATTAAACTACACTTTACTTCAAAAATCTATATGATTTAAATATTTGAATGATTTAAATATGATTTAAATAAACTAAACTAGAATAATTTATATATTTAATTATATTATACTAAATGGTGACAAAAATAAACGACATTGCTATTTAAATTACATTATTATTATTATTTTATTTATGCCAAAGATTTATTAATTTTCAGTTCTTATTAACAACTATTGTGTTATTTTGCAATCGTTTTGTTATTTTTATTTGCACTTCAAGTCGTGCCAAACATTAGTGTATTTCTCTTGAATCCATTGATTACGACTATCGGCGCAATCAATACTCTCATCAAACACTCTATTCATTGGGTTTTCACGTAAAAACACATTAAATTTATTGGAATCCAAATATTTCAATGGTTTGTCTCCACCGAACTTAATAGTCGTCGCGCATCCGATCGACTCAAACGCCCGGCTGTCGATCGGGTCGTTTAGTTGACCCGAAAATTTAATTTCCAAACTCTGGTCACTAGTGTTGTGGCCGACAGTGAAGGCGTGTTCGGCCACGCGTTCGGTCGCGCCGTTAAGTTCTATCGATTTCAAAGCCGGCAAATCGTTGAACGCGTTCGCGGATATCGATGGAAAGTAAACGCTTAAGATTTGGATTGCGCGCAATTTTTTTAACCCAGATAAACTGAACGATGGCAGTGTGTGTACGTTTGTATAATACAGGGATAGGGTTTCCAACGAGTTTAATGTGTTGATAGCGCCGAATAGGTCCGAGTCTTTTGTGACGGTCTGAGTGACCGCGGCGTCCCATATATGAAACCCGGTTACTGTTGTGACGGTTCCGTCAAACGCGGCGACGTTTATGCGCTTCAAATTCCAGCAATTATTGATGAAAATGGATGTGAATTGTATGCCTCCCAACGCATTGGCCGGCAGTTCCTCTATATCTTTGTTATATATTTGCAATTCAGTGAATGGTTTCCTATCGGCCGGTAGTCTACTGTTCAGGTCTGTGAATACGGCCCTTATGTCAAAGCTCTCGTTACCATCGCATTTAATGTGGCAAAATGCTTGTCCACCAACGTATGCACATGGTGCTTTAATGGGCACATCGTAGGGACAGTCGCCAACCACGTTGCCAATTAATAAAATTAACGCTAATATAAATGCTGTAAATAGTGATTAATAATTTGTTAAATATTTTTAACATAACTTAAAATATTTATACCTTTATATAACATTATTGACCAATATATTATTATACGGTTGTGTCAATTTGATGTTGTTATAAAACTGTTAATTTTAAATGTTGTAACTAACTTGTGCATAGCTCTTTTATTTATACTTAATCCTATCACTGTGTTAACTTTGCACTTTTAGCACTCACAATGCACGGGGATCTAGTGCCGCCGCCCAATTAAATTAAAACTCGGATTTCCTATTAGTTTAGATCGTTATATATAACATGGTATAAATATTATGGGCATATAGATACAGGGGCGTGAGAGGGAGGCGTTTGTATATTAATACAAAACAA
>CAJPIZ010000428.1:0-25131 GCA_905368565.1 Medioppia subpectinata
TGTGCTACTGTGCAGTATTTTAAATGTTTTTTACTTATTATTGGTGAAAATTAACATACAGTGGTTTAAAAATTAAAAACGTTTATTACTAAATTATATTTTTAATTAATTATTAAAATATAGATTGTTAATAATATAAAATTAACTAGAATCATTTAATTAACAAGACCCATAATACTTTATATTATAATATTTTTAAAAAAAACTACTAATTGGCGATTAAGCAGTGCTAACAAAATTAAACATAAAGGTAAATATATATCTAACAACACTTTGAAAATTAACCCAAACTTTACATTCATAGAGAAAGTTAGCGATATTTTAGCACCGGTTCCGTCCAGTAAGCATACCATACAAAAACATGTACCACAATGAATCCAGTGCTAAAAGCCTTGAAAAGGGACTCGCAACTACAGTACGTTACAAAATTAGAAATGTAAAAGTGATACAATTATAAAACAAGTAATTTAAAGGTTATTATTATTATTTTTATAAAGGCTGAGGCTATCGACTAATAGGTTAGTGGGCTATGCTGGCCTGGTAACCATTTGAAATAGATATGAATATACTTGGTCAGAGGTCTTCGTGAGTCGTGTCCATTTCGCCGCAGGACTTCGGGTTTGGGAGTAGTGACCACTTTTATCGGGAAAGAATTTAATCTATTTTAGGGCGTATTTTATGTTTGAATATGTCATATGATATATCAATCGAACGAATTTGATGTGTAGATCATAATTCTGAATACCTGTAAGGCGCCTGCTTCTGAATGGTTGATTATCATAGTTAAATTAACGTTTTGGATATTATTCTTCCAGATTATACGCAATGTGACTTTTCCTACAATATAAATAGTACTAATCTTATCCCAATTTATTTACAATGTTTATAATATATGTTTAAGCTTTAAGAATTAAATATGATAAATTATTTATATTGACATTATATAATATAAATTAAAGCATATTAATATAGCATTCCAAATATTAATATTATTAATTAATTATAAAACTTTGTAACAATATTATGGTTTAAAGGACATACATCTAAATGTTTTCACTTAAAATTCAACACAAATTTATAAAATTATTTACTTTAGATTATCATTTATTTTTGGTACATCATAAAACTAGTTAATTGTGTCATACATTTTATTGCATTATTNATCGCGAAGAATATCGCGGATAATGTTAACGAATGCGTAAAATTAAAGGTCAAACTCGAGAAGTATAAGGGTGACATGGAAGAGTTGGAAAAGGAGCTAACTTTTAAAAAACACGAGGTAACCATCCAGAAATTAGCCCGGCCAAAAATGGTGTGCACCGACAGAAATGGATGCGCCACATGTGACGTAATCGACGGCGTGCTCAAAACTACCTACACCGAATGTCATTCACCATGCTACTTGGACGGTAGCATAGAGTCCAATAGGGGACTGTTGCGGTGCGTGGCGTTCAACAAGAACAGCATGGTGGATCACGAACCTGGCCAGCGCCAACAATCGGGGTTAATGCGAAATGCGGTTGACAAAGTAAAGATGCTGGTCAGCCAGTCGTCCGAATGCAGCGTTTGTGGCCACAGCTACACAACACATCGAACCATTGACTACGAGACCACCGTCGAGGTAATCACTGTGGAGGACCCACACATCGCGGGTGAGCTCAAAAAGGGCGAACTGTTTGTCCCAATCAAAGAGATAAGGATTAGAAACGCCGAGAAATCGATACGAGAATTGAGCAACGAAAATGAGATAATTGTCACATCGATGTCAATGTTTGCCCGCTTTCTGGCCAAAAACGGTTTGTCGCTAATAAACGACTCGTTTGAAGATTACGTGCGGCAACTTATAGCCAATGAGAAGGTAGGTTTGTCCGCCGGCGCCGACACACAGGGCACCATCGATGAGCTCAATAAGTTATTGGAGCGATACAATGCCGATAAGCAGCTCATTGAGTCCCATACGGCCGATGCGGGTCAGCACGAGGTCATTACTGCTAAGGATGTAGCCGATCGAGTGGCCCAACTGTGTTCGCTGCCCAACAAAGGCGCCGAAATTAAGCAAATGCTGGATAATCAGAAACGGGCCAAATTTGATAAACACCGTAATCTCACTCATGTGGCCACCAATTTCAGCATGGCCATGGGTTTTTGGCAAAATCTAGATCACTAATTCACCTATGCGCATTAAGTGTCAGTAATTTTGATTTGTTATTTTAATAATTTTTATAATATTATTAATATTAATTTTATTTAAACAATATAAATAATAATTGAGTAATTAGCTGTGTTAATTTAGTTATATATTAATTTAAATATGGTTAGTGTTGGTTATTGTTTTTTAATTAATTTTGTAATCAATGTATAATTATAATATTACAATTAAAATTGTTTGGCATCAATTTGATTTTATTTAAAATTCTTATAATTGGGTTATAATTTAAAAATAATTAATAAACAATTGTATATAATTATATTTGATTTGTGCTACTGTGCAGTATTTTAAATGTTTTTTACTTATTATTGGTGAAAATTAACATACAGTGGTTTAAAAATTAAAAACGTTTATTACTAAATTATATTTTTAATTAATTATTAAAATATAGATTGTTAATAATATAAAATTAACTAGAATGATTTAATTAACAAGACCCATAATACTTTATATTATAATATTTTTAAAAAAATCTACTAATTGGCGATTAAGCAGTGCTAACAAAATTAAACATAAAGGTAAATATATATCTAACAACACTTTGAAAATTAACTCAAACTTTACATTCATAGAGAAAGTTAGCGATATTTTAGCACCGGTGCCGTCCAGTAAGCATACCATACAAAAACATGTACCACAAGAATCTAGTGCTAAAAGCCTAGAAAAGGGACTCGAAGCCAATGCAACTACAGTACGTTACAAAACCAGAAATGTGAAAATGATACAATTATAAAACAAATAATTTAAAGGTTATTATTATTATTTTTATAAAGGCTGAGGCTATCGACTAATAGGTTAGTGGGCTATGCTGGCCTGGTAACCATTTGACATGGATATGAATATACTTGGTCAGAGGTCTTCGTGAGTCGTGTCCATTTCGCCGTAGGACTTCGGGTTCGGGAGTAGTGACCACTTTTACCGGGAAAGAATTTAATCTATTTTAGGGCGTATTTTATGTTTAAATATGTCATATGATATATCAATCGAACGGATTCGATGTGTAGATCATAATTCTGAATACCTGTAAGGCGCCTGCTTCTGAATGGTTGATTATCATAGTTAAATTAACATTTTGGATATTATTCTTCCAGATTATACGCAATGTGACTTTTCCTACAATATAAATAGTACTAATCTTATCCCAATTTATTTACAACGTTTATAATATATGTTTAAGCTTTAAGAATTAAATATGATAAATTATTTATATTGACATTATATAATATAAATTAAAGCATATTAATATAGCATTCCAAATATTAATATTATTAATTAATTATAAAACTTTGTAACAATATTATGGTTTAAAGGACATACATCTAAATGTTTTCACTTAAAATTCAACACAAATTTATAAAATTATTTACTTTAGATTATCATTTATTTTTGGTACATCATAAAACTAGTTAATTGTGTCATACATTTTATTGCATTATTTAGAAAAATTAACTTTATTATCATAATGGATTAAGTATATGTATATGTATCAAATCCATATACTGTATATTTATAGCTTTACATATTTAATTATGATTGATAATACAAAACTAGATTATACTTTATACCATATAATTTTGTTCCAATTACGGTAATAAATTTATAAGCAATGTTAGAATCCAGGGATGGCTTAGTAAAAAAGTCAGGCGATTATCGTTACAATGATGCGACACAATGCATATATAGAAACATAATAACCGCGATTATTTTTATTATTTATTTTTACTTAAATTATATTTGACGTTTAAGCCATCTTAATAAAACAATTAAAATGATTATAATGTTCCAAATAAATGTAATACATGTAAATATATACCGTAAATTAAGTTAGCATCGTATATTCATGTTATTTAAAATAACTTGTAAGCAAATTAAACACATTCATTGTATTTAAGTTTAAGGTTAAATCATTTAAGATTAAGCCAATTTATTTGCCTAATCAGGTTGTTTCTAAAAGTATAGTCTGACAGTGAAAGTGTTATGTAAATCATCGTGTTAAAAGTAGTTAAATATTATTATGGTTATTTATGAAAATAATAAAAATTAAAAACTTAAACCGATCAGCGATTGGACAACAAATTGTATAAACAATAAAATCCGTGAATTAATATTTATGAATTCAAACCACCATAATAATTATACAATTATAATAATTTAAGATGATAAACAACCATCATACCGATGAGATCCCATTTCCGATTGCAATTTCATGGCACGACATCAATGTCTTTAGCAAAAAGTCAAGAGGAATACCACTTCCCTTTAGAAAGGGTGACCACAAACCATCTGCTCATATACTTATTAATGGTAAGTTATACATTATACTGTATACATTATTTAAAATATATATAACCAGTTTATTCGAGGAATCGGTAACATTGTTATACATTGAGTTACATAAATATACTCCATATGCTTAATTA
Organism: Medioppia subpectinata; assembly: GCA_905368565.1. Taxonomy (NCBI): domain Eukaryota; kingdom Metazoa; phylum Arthropoda; class Arachnida; order Sarcoptiformes; family Oppiidae; genus Medioppia; species Medioppia subpectinata. The sequence goes on from CAJPIZ010000428.1 coordinate 4,630, forward strand.
ATGCTTATAATAATACTTACATAAGATGCAATTTTGTTTGTTAATTTAGTGAGTGGTCAAACAAAAAGTGGACAATTGTTGGCAATTATGGGCTCAAGGTAATAATTGTTATTATTCACAACATTGCGCATAAACTGGGAAAATAATATCCCAAACGTTAATTTAACCGCGATTTAACCATGATAATTAAATTTTATAATAATATAACTTTACATATTTATAAACCTAACTATTTGTGAGGCATTACTAAATTTTTTTCTGGCTAGCACTCTTCGTTGATTTTTAATTGAAATTCAAAGTGCAAATGGGAGACTAATCTCCCAGTTTAAGCTTGTAGGGAATTAATTACGAATATTATTATGAATGTATTCTACGTTAAAACAAACAATTAAATCACTCACCAGTTTGTTTTTCACCTGTTAACAACCGTTAATACCCGAGTTCCATTATTAACAATAATAAGTGTATTTAATGCGTACATAAGATCATTATTGTCCAAATCGAAATGAATTGGAATTACAAATAATTAAAATACATTGTTATTTCCAGTGGCGCCGGAAAGACAACATTGATTAATGTGTTGACGCGTAGAAACCTATCGGAAATGGTAGTGAAAGGGTCGGTGAAATTGAACGGTAAAAGCGTTGACCAAAACTGTATGAAATCGGTGTCGGCTTACGTACAACAGAAGGACCTCTTTATGGGTAACCTTACGGTCAGAGAACACATGCGCTTTCAATCGCGCGTTCGTATGGATCAGTCCATTGCTAATGAGTCGCGCGTTCGTCGTGTCGAACAACTTCTACAGGAAGTAAGCGATTGTTACTTTTATGTTGAAATTTAATTAAATTTTTTTCACCACAATTCATTTATTAATAATGTGGTTTATGAAATGGCCGACACCCCTCCACCTTTCCCTGTCCATATTTTTTTTAACAAGTTTTATTTAATAATATTTTATATTCTCTTCATAGCCCAATTTAATTTGCTAGCTTAAAATAATTATGCTTGGCAAACTTTGTCATATTTTAAAAATTGGTTAATACATGCTATTAATTATAGTTGGGTTTAGTGAAGTGCGCGAACACTAAGATCGGCGCTCCGGACGGAGAGACAGGCATTTCCGGTGGAGAGAAAAAAAGATTAGCCGTCGCATCAGAAGTAATAATTAGCGTTGACCAAAACTGTATGAAATCGGTGTCGGCTTACGTACAACAGAAGGACCTCTTTATGGGTAACCTTACGGTCAGAGAACACATGCGCTTTCAATCGCGCGTTCGTATGGATCAGTCCATTGCCAATGAGTCGCGCGTTCGTCGTGTCGAACAACTTCTACAGGAAGTGAGCGATTGTTACTTTTATGTTGAAATTTAATTAAATTTTTTTCACCACAATTCATTTATTAATAATGTGGTTTATGAAATGGCCGACACCCCTCCACCTTTCCCTGCCCATATTTTTTTAACAAGTTTTATTTAATAATATTTTATATTCTCTTCATAGCCCAATTTAATTTGCTAGCTTAAAATAGTTATGCTTGGCAAACTTTGTCATATTTTAAAAATTGGTTAATACTGTACATGCTATTAATTATAGTTGGGTTTAGTGAAGTGCGCGAACACTAAGATCGGCGCTCCGGACGGAGAGACAGGCATTTCCGGTGGAGAGAAAAAAAGATTAGCCGTCGCATCAGAAGTAATAATTGTTACAAAAATAGTTGTTTTCAAAATATAAATGTTTTCATGTTTTGCATCAGTTGTTAACCAATCCGTCGATACTATTCCTCGACGAACCGACGTCTGGTTTGGACTCATTTATGGCCTACAATATAGTGGAAGTGTTGCGAGATATGGCCCAAACCGGGCGCACAATTATCTGCACTATTCATCAGCCGTCGTCTGAAGTGTTTTCATTGTTTAATCAATTGTTGCTTATGGCCGACGGAAGGGTTGCATATTTGGGCACATCTGGTAACTATTTATTTAAATATATACAAATTTAAACATTGTATAAGAAACCCATCTATAAAACAATATTTCATTATAAGAAACTAATTTACAATCAAGTTCTGGATTTAATTCCTATACTAATTATGTTAACGCACTTTATAAAATGCACTTTATCAGGTAACATAGTTTGTCATAGATGGATTGTCTTGTACATATATTATAATAATTAATTATATAATAAATTACGAAAACAATTTAATAATTGCAATGTTATAGAAAATGCGATCGAGTACTTTTCAAGTCTGGGCCTAAACTGTCCGAATAACTACAATCCGTCCGATTTTTATATCAAACAATTGGCTGTAATTCCCGGCAATGAAGTCGAGTCTAGAGAAAAGCTTAATGTTTGTCAATTTAATAAAATTATTATTTTAATTTATGGTTAATAAAATATCTAGAGCACATTCTATCTCTGAGCACCTACATCATTAATAGGAATAATTTATAAATACTGTGTTTAAATAAAATATTATAATAATTATTGGCTGAATTTTATGAAAATGAGGCTATACTTGATGTTAATGCAAAAATAGTGTAGTGCTAGCGGGAAAATACACCTGCTCAGAAATAGATTGTGCTCTAGGTAGAGTGATCAACAATCCCGGTTTTCCGTCACTAGTCCCTGTTAGCATATTTTGTCCGAGCGGGTTTTAACAAGTACCATTAAGCGTCCCCGGGGTAAATTGCATGTTACCTAAAATGTTCCTGTAGAAATTATTAAAGGTCGTGCAATGTTGCAGAATTTTCAATAATTATATATTAAATTTCCCGATTGTGCGAACTTTGAGTTGGTCACTCTAGTTCTAGTTGATTTTCAATTAAAATATTACGCAGAGTATATGCGATCGCTTTTTGGTAAGCATTTATGCAAAGATAGCACTACCGGACACAACCACTCATTACTGCAATAATGATTGTATTGAGTACGACAACTACGAGTGCATTCAGACTAACGCCAAATATGTCTATAAAGTTAATTGGTTTATACAGTTTTGGGCACTTCTATGGCGGGCAACTCTATCGGCAATGAGGGAACCCATGTTAACCACCGTTCGTCTCATGCAAACACTTGTAATTTTTAATCACAATAATATACAATTATTATGTATAGAATAATGTAGTTTATAGAATCAGCTACCCCCCTTTCCCCTACTTTCCCTCTCCCTCTTAATTAGATTAAACAAGGTATTACAGCTTAAGTCTATGGCTATATTTTAACATGGGACTAATGCTAATCCTATGGGACTGATGTCAAGTTTATAGACAATGTTAAGTCTATGTTAAATCCCATAGATAGTGTGAGTAAGGGGAGGATAGCCAATGATTCTATAAACCACATTATTTTATACAAAATTGTGTTTAAAAATTTATTATACACATTGTTAAACAGATTCTGTCGGTGGTGTTTGGGTCAATTTATTGGCAACTTGATAAGAATCAGGCGGGTATTATGTCTACCAATGGCGCTATATTTACAATCATCTGTACAATCACTTTACAGAATATCTTTGGTGTTGTGACCGTAATGAATTTTAAATCAGATTAATTTTATTTTAATAATTTTTATATTTATTTGCAGACATTTTGCTTAGAAATGCCAATATTTCTACGCGAGCACAACAATGGCACGTATGGTGTGAGCGCTTACTTTCTGTCCAAAATATTGGCTGAGGTACAGTAGTAATTGAATATTATCTTGTTTGTTGAATTAAACTAATCTTACTCATTACACTTATAAATAATCACCATGGTCGTTAGTTGCCATCATTTATTATGAATCCAGTATTATATGTCTGTATAGTCTATTGGATGATTGGTCTCAACAGTGAAGTGAACGTATTCCTCACGTGTGTCGGGATATGTGTTTTAATTGCAGACACAACCTGTAGTTTTGGTAAAAATCTCTCTCTCTCTCTCTCTCTCTCTCTCTCTCTCTCTCTCGATGGCTATATTCATGTGGAAATATTAATTTTAATATTTTATTTGCCATAGGTTATTTAGTCTCTTGTTTTAGTGATGGCATAATAATGGCACTGACAATCGCACCCACGATATTATTGCCCATGATGATATTAGGTGGATTTTTCCTTAATAACGAGTTAGTTTAACAAAATGATAAAACTTTCTCAATTCATAAAAATTAACCACCACTGCTTACTACAATACAGCCAAATATTGGTGTGGATAGGGTGGATTAAATACATATCGTGGTTCTATTACGGTAACGAAGCGCTTATAATAAACCAATGGCGCGGTATTGATCACATCGACTGCGAGTATGAAGTGGTCAATGGGACGGTATTGAGACCCTGCACTCCAAACGGGGCGGTTGTCATTCAAATGTTGAACTTTGATGAAGATCATTTTTACAGAAATATTTATTTGTTGATTACTATTTCATTTGTTGTACGAATACTAGCGTTTATAGCCCTATGGGTTCGATCAATGCGTAAATGTTAGTTATATTTTATTATTTACTTGTCTTTCAAATAAAACGAAATAATTTTTAATTAATTTTTTACAAATTGCATTTATGTAAAAATGCAGTAAATAAACGTATTATTAACAATAATTGTTGTTTCATAAAAAACAACTATCTTATGTGTCCCTTTTCATTTGCGTGTTTTTGCACGTTTTATGTATTTATCTAAAAATGAACTCATTTTTTCGTTTCTTATCTATCTTTTCATTTCGTTTTACTTGCGTTAATTATTATTTATAACATGCATTTCGTAAACAATTTCATGTTTATTTAATAATGTTAATTCCAGCGAATTATACAGAGTGTAAAATATATGGGCGACAATTTTTAAAAGTAGAGTACCAACGATATAGTCACGCTCACACCAGTATTGGGCTCAAATTACGTTTAAAAATACGTTTTGTAATTGCATATTAAATTGTAATCTATATTTAATTTATTTATGTGTTAAAATTAATTATAAATTTTAAAATTACGTTTAAAATTACTTAAATAATATGATTTAAGTATGTCTAAACTTACTATATCGTAGGTACTCTACTTTTAAAAATTGTCGCCCATATATTTTACACTCTGTATGAAAATGACTAATCGCTATTGTCACCCAGATCGCTAAGGTGTCATTGATAGACTGACCAGATGAGTTTATGACAATTCTGGTTTTGTTGGCAAAAATCAGCCCTATTATCCTGGATTCCTGGACATTTCACTAATTTTAGCTAAATTACCCTGGAAGCCTCCATAGACTAAATGTTTAAAATATTTTCAAAATTCTGGACAGGCCATCTAAATCCGGGACAATCCAGGCCATTTCTGGACATCTGGTCAGTCTAGTCATTGAGTGCCGGCTGTTCTTCAGTAATTGAATGGCAGAGTCGGTTACTCAGAAAACTATGCATCCATAATGCTCTGCCATCATTATTAAATAAATCATTTAATAATCATTTTAAATTTTAAAATATATCAAAAGTATATAAATGTTAAACATTTTATTTATTATTAATTTACAATTATATTCCAGTAAAATTATTCCAAACAATCTAAACTCATACCAAATAACAATTATATCATTTAAAATGTTGCCACTTAAAAATTGTCTAATTTTTAAAATTATTATGAATAAAAAGTTGACGAAAGAAAACGGCTTATAATTTATTTAATTATGTGTATTAATGTGTATTTACAGAAATATGTACACTTTAGTTTATGCAGATACAGATCATAATCAAAAGGTACATAGTGATTTATAAATATAACAACGTTAAGTTAGTAATATGTATACATATTTTGTTGTTCAAACAATCTTTAAACGATTCTAGTAATATTCAAGTAGAATAATATTTCCTAATAAATTAGTAATCTATCCTGATATATTATTTCATTGTAACTATTATAGTTTTGGACGAATTAATGTGAATTACAAAAAAAAATAATTTTTATTGCAATAGATATCACATTTTTTCACACCGTTTTAGACACGCCATGTTTATTGGGCGGTTCTAATCTATATTATATTTAGCCAATCATTAATTAGAGCTTTTTTGCAACTCGATAAGATGACCCAATAGAAACACTTGTAATAGGGATAGGCCTACTATATAACCCCAGTGCCAAACACATAACACACGGATTTGGATTCTTGATATATACTCTTGTTAAAAGAAAACATCACTTCTCCTGGTTCTGCCCACTGTTATAATTCATTGTATTTTATTGTGTTATTTTAAATAAATAAATGTTATTTTAATTTAAAACCAACCAACCAGTGTACTCATTGTGTCCTGGTTCAAGACAAAGGACAAAAAGTGGACAGCAGTCTAGTCGCGGCCCAAAAACAACACGTCAGAAAGGTAGAAATGGCCTTGTTTTAAGCTCGTAACCTACCTAAACCAATATCCAATATTTATAATTTTATCTAGTTTTAAATTATAATTGAGCTATAAATAATGTGGTTTATAGGATCATTTGACTTATTCATTTAATAATTATTGCTCAAACAGTATGAACACATCAGATGCAAACGCTGGCCCGTCTACCAGTACAGGCGTGAACATGAATTTACATAATTATGGTAGCATTAATTCAGATCAGGTAATTCACACGTATTTATTGTTTAATGTTATTTAACTTAACTTGTATGCTTTATTATATTATTTACAAATATCTCTTAATAGTTAGAGTGTTATGTAAATAATTAATGTTGAAAATTATTTAAAATATTGTTAAGTTTATTTATATAAAACAAAGAATTAGTAATATAATTAAATCAGAGAGTTGTAATAATAATTGAATTTATTAATTCATTTTAATCAAACAACCATAATCATTAGGATAAATTGTTAGACAAAGATGAAAGTGATATGACCCATATGGCTGACAGCACAAACATTAGGATCCCACTTATATTGACCATCACGTGGCACAACATCAGTGTCTTTAGCACAAGCTCAAAAATACCACGTTTCTTAAAAAAGAACAAACCACGTACTCATATACTTAATAATGGTAAGTTATCTAATGTTTAATCAATATTAATAATAGTGCTGTATTAATATTAAGAATTTTGTTTGATAAATTTAGTAAGTGGTCAGGCGAGGTGTGGTCAATTGTTGGCAATTATGGGCTCAAGGTAATTATTAATATTATCCATACTTTAATAGGATAACATAGTTTAATTATGAATAAAATAGTTCATATATCGCCCACATATCTCGTGCTCAGCCTATGAGAAAATAAGATAGAATTCTAACATTTTAATATTATAGAAATTTTATAAATATATTATTACCAATGTGATTCAGTGGGGCCGGAAAGACCACGTTGCTAAATGTGTTAACAATGCTAAACTCATCAAACATGACGGTAAATGGAGAGGTAAGATTGAACGGCAAAATTGTTGACCAGAAGCGCATGAAATCGGTGTCGGCTTACGTGCAACAGAACGACCTCTTTATCGGCAAACTTACGGTCAGAGAACACATGGACTTTGAAGCGCGCGTTCGTATGGATCGGTCGACTACCAAAGAGGCGCGCGATTGTCGGGTCAATCAAGTGCTTCTGGACGTAAGCGATCGATATGTTATTATGTGTTAATTTTATTTTTAACTATATCACCCGAATTGTAGCATATCAATAGCTATGCTTGCAATTAATTTTGCTTACATTTTAACAATTAATTAATACAACACATTAATTAGTTAAGTTTAGTGAAGTGCGCCAACACTCGGATCGCATCCATTTCCGGTGGAGAGAGAAAGAGATTAGCCGTCGCTTCGGAAGTACTAATTGTTATCAAAAATACTTGTTTTGAAAATATAAATGTTTTGAATTATACGTCAGTTGTTATCCGATCCGTCGATACTATTCCTCGACGAACCGACGTCTGGTTTGGACTCATTTATGGCCAGAAATTTAGTGGAAATATTGCTTGGGATGAAAGTCGGGCGCATTATTATCCTCACTATTCATCAGCCGTCGTCTGATGTGTTTTCATTGTTTGATCAGTTGTTACTTATGGCCGACAAAAGGGTTGCATATTTGGGCACACCTGGTAAATATATATAAATATTTATTTATGTTGTATGTAAAATATACGTATATGTACAATATAAACCCTTTATGAGAAACTCATTTATATTTAAAAGTTAACTACAAAGATTAAAGTTTAATTTCTTATATATGTATAACGCAAACTATTTTCATCAAATATCCAGTTTCTTATAAATGGTTTAGACTGTACCGTTAATAATAATAATTAATTAATTTAATTATGACAATCAAATAATTGTAATATTAAAGGAAATGCGCTCGAGTTTTTTAAAAGTCTAGACCTACGTTGTCCGAAAACATACAACCCCTCCGACTTTTATATCAAAGAAGTGTCAGTAGATCCAGTATGTCAAGTCAATAAAATTATTATTTAAATTTTCAATTATTTATGCATCTAGAGTATTAATCTGTTTCTGAGAAGCTACACTATTGCTGTACATATCTCATAAATAATGTGATTAAATCAGGAGCACGCAAAAGGTAGGCTTTGCCTCTATGCTCCCATAGACAATACATTACAGTTTACCCTCATTTACCCAAATACCCGCACTTTGCGTGCTCCTGGATTAAATAACTTATAATTAAAAATTATAAGTTTCTGATTTTATTGATATTAATTACACAGAATTCTGTTAAATGGAGCAAGTACATTATGTCAATGTAAAAATAGTGTAGTGCTGGGAAACAGACAATAGATTGTGCTCTAGGTGTTTTTTAATTAAAATGTTACGCAGGGTATTTGCGATCGCTTTCTGGTGAGCAATTATGCAAAGATGGCACTACCGGACACATCCACTAATTACAACCAGAATACAAATGACGACAACAACCACATTCAGACTATCGACAAATTTGTCTATAAAGTCAATTGGTGTATACAGTTTAAGGCACTAATATGGCGCGCATGGCTATCGGCATTGAGGGAACCCATGTTAACTTACTTTCGTTTCCTGCAAACAATTGTAAATAAATTATTGTATAAATTTTTATGACAATAATTATTATTCGCCACAATTCAAAATATATTTGCTAATCGATAGAAACATATTGCACATTTTATTAATATAAGGATTATTGACAATAATTTATTGTGGTTATATATCAATATCTTGTGCTTTAATATAATGAATATTATCTAACTAGGCAAAAATATTGATTAGTTGCGTAACAAACCTTAATTACAATTTAAACACTATTAATGGTTTAATAACTAAATAGTTAATGAATTATAATTGGCAAATAGTTTCTGTTGTTTGTGTTTGGGTCAATCTATTGGCAACTCGATATGGATCAGGCGGGCAGTATGTCCATCAATGGCGCTATATTTACAATTATTTGCTCAATAACTTTGCAAAATGTTTTCGGCGTGGTCACCGTAATTAATTTCAATTAAATTAATTTTAATTTTATAATTAATATTAATATTTTGTTTGTTTTATTAATATTATTATTAACAGACATTTTGCATAGAAATGCCAATATTCCTTCGCGAACACAACAATGGCTTGTATAGAGTGAGCGCTTATTTCGTGTCCAAAATCTTAGCCGAGGTATAAATTGAGTGATATTTTCTGGTCAATTAAATGTATATTTATTTTATGTGTTTATAATCCCCATGGTCGTTAGTTACCATCATTTATTATAAATCCAGTTTTATATATCTGTATATTCTATTGGATGGTTGGCCTCAACTGTGATAAAATCGTATTTTTCAAGTGTGTCGGGATATGTGCTTTGATTGCATTCACTACTTGTAGTTTTGGTAACTTCCTTTCTCTCTCTCTCTCTCTCTCTCTCTCTCTATCTATCTATCTATCTCTTGTATGAATATTATTTATAATAGTTTAATGATTAATTAACAATATTTTATTGTTGATCATAGGTTATATGGTATCATCAATAAGTAATAGTGTAATAATGGCACTGACAATTGCAACCATGCTAATATTGCCCCTAATGATATTGGGTGGCTTTTTTATTAATACCGAGTTAGTTAATTAAATAAACTGTCCACAAGCAATTTGTACACCAATATTATTTTATATGTTTATTATAATTTAGTGAAATACAAGTGTGGATTGCGTGGGTTAGATACATCTCGTGGTTCTATTATGGTAACGAAGCGCTTATAATAAACCAATGGCGCGATATTCAGCACATAGGCTGCGAGTATGATGTGGTCGATGGGACACCAGTCAGACTGTGTATTCCAAACGGAACGGTTATTATTGAGATGTTGCACTTCCAAGAAGATCATTTTGGCCTAGATATTTGGCTATTGTTTGTCATTTCAATGGTAGTAATTATTTTCGCTTATATATTACTACTGTTTCGATCGATGCGTAAATGAAAATTAAGTTTTATTAATTTATTTAGCTTGTGGTTTTAATATTTATTTTAAATTAAACTTTTAAATAAACTTTACAATTTTAATTGTATAAAATTAATGACTCAATAACTATTATATTCAAAACTAAATACATCACACTTACCTGACAATTAAGTTTAGCATAACTATTTATGTTACATAAGTATTTCCCAGACACTTTTTGGAGAATGACTGCTTCCAATGCGATTATCTCTGGATCCACAATAGATAGAGACAAGTGGATTGCACCGTTTTATAGCTTAATAAATGCTTTTGTAGTTTAATTTCCATACCATATTGCAAATTTATTTCTTAAACAATTAATATAAATTTGTGATATAGTAGTTTTGCGAGATTTGATCCGCGTTGGTTAATAGGAAATACCATTTATTAAAATATAGACATTTAACTGAGCTTATCTCATGTTTACCTCAATATTTATTACAAATAGTAATAATTTTTATAATAATAAAAGTTATTAAATCACCAAATTATATGGGCCTAATTATTTTACATTGTAAAATACAGAAATTATCAAATATGAAATGTATTTTAAATGTTTTTTACTTATTATTGGAGATAATTAACATAGTTTAAAAATTAAATTAAATTATTTAATTGTATTATTTAACTTAACAAAATAATTATAAACATTTTATAACATAACATTAAATACTTTATAAAATTGCAAAAACAAAATAAATAAAAACAATATAATCTAAAGTATAAAAATCATAAGATTGCTATGATATTATCTACTAGATAAATTAAACTTATAAAGAAACTTTATATTCATGTGTTATTTCTACTAAACAATATTTTTGTTGTTGCTAATTATAATTAATAAATATATTATTAGACTGTATTTTTAAATAATTATTAAAATATAGATTAATAATAATATAAAATTAACAACAATGATTCAATTAATAAAACCCCTAATGCTCCACGTTATAATATAATAATTTTTTAAAAAATCTATTGTTAGGGTAAACTTATTTTAGTCTTGAAACGGTAAATTGGCATCATGATAAAACTATAATGGCCGAATCCATACCATCTGCAAAACCAGCGTGAGTACATTTGTCAAATATATGTTGTATTATATATTTTTTATTATATATTTAATATAAATTATTTTATACAACAATCATATTATTATTATTATATAGTGGTATCTACAGTATGTTGTATTAATTAACGCATTAATTGTTATGATATATTTTATTAAATATTTTATGTAAAATGTTATGATATATTTTAGTTTATGATAATAATGTAATTTAAATAAATTAATGTTATATGTTTTCACAATTATAAATAAATACCTGGCCCAACCTTGGTTTAGGAATTATTAATAAAATGACATTATTTATTATTCATAATACAAAAATAGTTCCTAAACCAAGGATAAGGTTGATTATTGTTCAAAGAGAATGGACACATCAGATGTAAACGTTGGCCCGTCAACGAGTCAGGGCATTAAAATATTCAATTATTGGCGTAAAGGAGAGACAACGCCACCAGATAAAGTAATTTACACGTATTCATTGTTTAACATTATAAATTTTATGCTTTATTAAATTATTTTTAAATATATATTTTGATAGTGAGAATGTTCTGTAAATTTTTAATGTTAAAAATATCTAAAATATTGTTATAAAACTATAAAAAGTAGCTTGATAATTAAATCAGCGAGTTGTGAACAACATATTGAGTCAATAATAAAATGCTTGAATCAATTTTAATAAAATTATCATAATCATTAGGTTCAATTAATAAACGACCATCATATCGATGTGATCCCACCCCCTCTGACCATTTCGTGGCACAACATCACTGTGTCTACCAAAATGTCGAGACAAATACCATTTCCCTTTAGAAAGGGTAACGACAAACCACCTGTTCATATACTTAACCATGGTAAGTTATTTAATGCTTAATTACCATATTAACAAGTGCTTAAATAAAACAAATAATAGTAATTTATTAAGTATCATGTTTATTTATTTAGTGAATGGTCAGGCAAAGAGTGGAGAGTTGTTGGCAATTATGGGCTCAAGGTAATTATGATTATTATAACCATTCAATTACGAACAAAGTGGTTTATATGATAGTGACGCCTCCTATTCTATAACAGAATTATAAATATTATGGAAAAATAAAAATCAAATGTAAATATATACAATATTAATTAAAAATATTATAATCTCTCTCTCTCTCTCTCTCTCTCTCTCTCTCATCCATAAAATATTCAGAAACTTCTGCCGTCTTTCTTATGATTTTATATTACTTTTCATTAGAGGAGAGAGAGAGAGAGAGAGAGAGAGAGAGCGAGCTATTTGGTAGACAAACGAGAATATAATCTCTAAAATAGATTTTAATCACAAGTCGTAACTCATAATTACGTACAGAAAAAAGTGAAAGCAACAAAAAAAAATAGGGAATCAAGAATTTAAATTAAAATATTTTATGCAACAAAAATAATATATTAAAATTTATATCTTTTTCGTTTATGAAAAGTATTTTTTCATTAATTTTAAAATCTTTTTTTATTTAATGTATAAGTATTTTATATTTAAATATATTTTTTGCTGTAATGGATTATTTATTATGTGTCTATTGTCTACATATTAATCAATTCTATGCTATATTAATGAAAAGTATTTAGTTTTGTTGTTAGTTATGAGGTTTTAGTGTAATTTTAAATTAAAAAATGTAATCTCTCTCTCTCTCTCTCACATTATGTCTATTAATCTAGATTTCAATACAGAGGGAGAGAAAAATAAAAAATTATTTGTTAAAAAACATTTCATTAAATCCAAGCAAAAAATAATTTACTCTTAAATATAAAATATATTTTTAAAATGTATAACAAATCCCTAAAACATTTTGATTAATAATACATTTTAATCGATCGATTCCTATGGATAAACACAATATAAATACATTAGATATTTTTCAAACATAGTTTAATAAGTAATTTTTGGCAAATTTTAAATTAAACCTATTTTACCATAATGTTTAATGTATTATCAAAAATGAGTGATTAGTTATGCTCGTATGGTATTAAGAGATTTATTATCGAAATGGTTTCTCTTGTCCCCCACTCCCTCCCCACCCCCTATTTCCAACTATAATAAACTTTAATACAGTTTAATCTCTATTATAGTAATAATTTGTATTTAATCCCATGTTATTTCTATAAGAATTATTATTTTATTAATGATTTACCATGATATATATTTCTCATACGCTAACTTATTTAATTATGGAATGCCCCCTCATTTAATAGTGTCATGAAGTGATCTGACCCCCCGTTCGCCTCACTTCAGTCATAGTAAAAATAAATTTCAATTTTTTGAAAATTACGAAAATAAATAATTATAAACATTCAATTGATGTGCGGTTTCATTATATTGTTAAGCGTTTAGCTAAAACACAAATATATCGTTAACCTTTACATGGTTTATTAGATTGAAGCTTTAATCTATAGTATATTTTAACATTGCACTAATGTTAGCATATGGATATTGTTTATAAAAAACGTAATGTTACGTCTATGGGTAATACTATGTATAACATTATGTGTATACTTCAAGCTCAGTTAGTATTTAAATTTTTATTAACCAGTTAAATATTTATTAATAATTGTAATGTTAATAGTACTGGTAATATGCCACTGATAACACTATGGTATCTAACCAGTCAAATGAAAGTGTCGCCGCGGTTTTTGTGATTACAGCTAAACTAGAAGAGCTAGATCAAATCTGTAAAAAGTAAAATGAAGGTCCACATGTCTAGTTTTTTGTATTAAAAAATTATTAAAATCACGTGACTACAACACAGAAATTTTTGGGTCAAATCGATTTGCCATGTTTTTTGCCCACCTCGAGGGGGGCTAGGAGGGGGGCGGGTATGCTAATCTTTAGAGGAAATGTCAAAGACTATGATAGCAAAGTTTTATAAAATTCTAATGAACATTCTTTTGTAGCGAATAAAATATTCAAGAAATTTGACATAATATTTGGCCAAAAATAGCCCAATTTTGACATTTTTATACTACATTTTTGATGTTATAAAATGTTGACTTCAGAACAATTTTTTCCCATAGACCTAATGTTAATAAAATTTACAATTTCTCGTAGATGGCTTAATGAATTTAAATCAAATTTTGCTACCATAGTCTTTGACATCTCCTCTAAAGATTAGCATACCCGCCCCCTTCCTAGCCCCCCTCGAGGTGGGCAAAAAACATGGCAAATCGATTTGACCCAAAAATTTCTGTGTTGTGGTCACGTGATTTTAATAATTTTTTGATATAAAAAACTAGACATGTGGATCTTCATTTTACTTTTCACAGATTTGATCTAGCTCTTCTAGTTTAGCTGTAATCACAAAAGCAAAGTGGACAGATTATGTTGACTGGTTAGATATTATTATATAGTGGTATCTACAGTATGATGTATTAATTAACGCATTAATTGTTATGATATATTTTATTAAATATTTTATGTAAACTGTTATGATATATTTTAGTTTATGATAATAATGTAATTTAAATAAATTAATGTTATATGTTTTCACAATAAATACCAGACCCAACCTTGGTTTAGGAATTATTAATAAAATAACATTATTTATTATTCATAATACAAAAATAGTTCCTAAACCAAGGATAAGGTTGATTATTGTTCAACCAGAATGGACACATCAGATGTGAACGTTGGCCCGTCAACGAGTCAGGGCATTAAAATATTCAATTATTGGCGTAAAGCAGAGACAACGCCACCAGAAAAAGTAATTTACACATATTCATTGTTTAACATTATAAAGGAGGATGACCAGATCTGTAATGGGGGCTTATGAAATCTGTAATGGGGACATAGGTTAACTGGTTTTTAGAATTTTTTTTACAAATTAAGAGCGATTTGTTGTATGACATTGAACTACGTCAAATATGGAGTAAATTGATCTTTTCCATGTGATCATCCGACTTCGGGTTAAGCCGCAGTGACCAATTTTAGCAAGAAATTTAACTTATCCAATACTGACATATTATATATGAAATCAATGTAGAATTTAACGCAGAAGTAGAATATAGTAATAATATCTCGATAGGGTGCATAGATTTAATGTAATTTCAATTTATTTTTGGTCCGCGATAAGTGATAGTGACTATTGAGTCAAGTGTGTTGAAGACGGCCTGGGCATGTGTGTTGTGTTGGTGTAGATAGTAAGGGTTGAGGGATGATAGGTTATTTTATTACTTTTACCTAAATTTCAACAGTTTTAAGTAAATAACATAAAATCTACTGATCCCACCGATGTGTTATTGCGATATTCTAGTTCTACATTAGATTATACATCGATTTCATATGTCACATGTTAGTATTAGATAAGTTAAATTTTCCCGATAAAAGTGGTCACTGCGACCGAACGCGAGGTGGCTCAGCCATATGGACTATACCAGGGGACTCCTTATTGCATGCACTTTCATGTTTAATGGTCAAATCCCGATTGCCAGCGTAGGCCATTTTGGACATCGTCTTTTTATGCTTTATTAAATTATTTTTAAATATATATTTTGATAGTGAGAATGTTCTGTAAATTTTTAATGTTAAAAATATCTAAAATATTGTTATAAAACTATAAAAAGTAGCTTGATAATTAATCAGCGAGTTGTGAACAACATATTGAGTCAATAATAAAATGCGTGAATCCATTTTAATAAAATTATCATAATCATTAGGTTAAATTAATAAACGACCATCATATCAATGTGATCCCACCCCCGCTGACCATTTCGTGGCACAACATCACTGTGTCTACCAAAATGTCGAGACAAATACCATTTCCCTATAGAAAGGGTAACGACAAACCACCTGTTCATATACTTAATCATGGTAAGTTATTTAATGCTCAATTACTATATGATCACGTGCTTAGATAACAAAAATAATAGTGATTTATTAAGGATTATGTTTATTTATTTAGTGAATGGTCAGGCAAAGAGTGGAGAGTTGTTGGCAATTATGGGCTCAAGGTAATTATGATTATTATCACCATTCAATTACGAACAAAGTGGTTTATATGATAGTGACGCCTCCTATTCTATAACAGAATTATAAATATTATGGAAAAATAAAAATCAAATGTAAATATATACAATATTAATTAAAAATATTATAAACAATNACCATTCAATTACGAACAAAGTGGTTTATATGATAGTGACGCCTCCTATTCTATAACAGAATTATAAATATTATGGAAAAATAAAAATCAAATGTAAATATATACAATATTAATTAAAAATTAATATTTGTTACACTAAATCACCCCGGCCTTTCTGGTGCAACGAATTACACGATTGCGTCGCTTTGGATAGCCTTTACTAGTTATATCCGCTCCAGTTTAACTTGCCGTGTTGACAACTGGTCTTGAACATGAAATCGGTGTCGGCTTACGTGCAACAGAACGACCTCTTTATTGGCAAACTGACGGTCAGAGAACACATGCGATTTCAGGCGCGCCTTCGTATGCATCGGTCGACTACTTCAGAGGCGCGCGAGTGTCGAGTCGATGAAGTCCTACGAGATGTAAGCGATCGATACGTTATATTGAAATTAATTTAAAAAATTTTATTATGTAGTTTAATTATTATGTAACTATATTAAATTATGTATTTAATTAAATCTACATTATAGCTAATTGAATTGTAGCTAAATAATAGCTAGGCTTACAATTAATTAATTTACATTTTAACAATTGGTTATTGTTTGATATTAATTAGTTAGGGTTACAGAAGTGCGCCGACACTCGGATCGGCGCTCCGGACGAAGAGACAGGCATTTCCGGCGGAGAGAGAAAGAGATTAGCCGTCGCTTCGGAAGTAATAACTTAAACATAAAAACAATATAAAAAATAGTTGTTTTTTAAAAAAATTTTAAAACAAAATTTTAAATGTTACATAATAAATTTGACAGTTATTAACAAATCCGTCGATACTATTCCTCGACGAACCGACGTCTGGTTTGGACTCATTTATGGCCAAAAATTTAGTGGAAATGTTGCTAAATATGGCCCAAACCGGGCGCACAATTATCTGCACTATTCATCAGCCGTCGTCTGAAGTGTTTTCATTGTTTAATCAATTGTTACTTATGGCCGACGGAAGGGTTGCATATTTGGGCACATCTGGTAAATATATATTTATTCATGTTGTACGTAAAATATTACATGTACATAATGTTCGTCATTATTTGAAAACTATTAAAATTCCCATGTTGCCAGGACGGAATTTATAGGGAAACTTCGGAAAATAAAAAATGCGTCAGGGAAATGATTAACAAGGGGAAAATATTTTAAATAATTTTGATTATTTTAAGCATTATTGTGGATAAATTGTTTGAAAAGTATAAAAATTTGTAAAATTAATTTTATTTAAAACAGTACTCAATTACTTTTATAATGTATTTGATGAATAACAAAGAATTGCTTGTCACTCACATAGCCTTATTATTTGAGCGCAATTATTAAATTTTGATTAAAGAATAATTTACAAAATGATTCAAATTAAATTAATTGAATAGATTTTACCTAATATTCTTCTCGATTATGTTTAAGCATGTTAGCCGTGTACATTATTTATACTATTTTCATAAATATATAGAGCTAACCAGTAGCAAACTGGTGTAAAAACAAAATAAAAGGGTTAAAATTCCTTATATTTCTTAAAAGGCCGCGTTTTGATAAAAGGACGAAGATAGTTTTCAAAAATGGGAAATGACGAACATTACATGTACAGTATAAACCCTGTATAAAAACTCATCTACTGATAAATATGACTACAAATGAACCAAGATTTATTTCCTATAAAGTATATGTATAACGCAAACTATTTTTAGGAAATCTCCAGTTTCTTATATGAATTTCTCTGTGCAAGAAACACATCTTTCTTAATATTGGATATGAGGGAAAGTAGTGCGAAAATCTCAGAGTAAAATGAAAATTATTTTCTATTAATTACTAAAATAGTAATTCAGATTATATATCGGCAATCATTTTTGTCAACTATTGACCTTCATTTTAGGAGAGATTCAATATCTTCCAAATAAAAATGGTTGCCCTGAGAGTCAAAGAAGTAAGTGAGGTATATTTTGACCACTACTTTTGTTTTGACATTTTTACCACTAAGACATGATTACAGAGTGTGATATAATAGCCAATCTTATAGAGCAATAACTGATGGTTCTAATAAATATTAGAGAAATAAACCCCCAAAACCATATATCTTTTTTAATATGATTTTAAAAATATGTCACCAAAAAAAATGGGCCAAAATAGCCATATTTTGGGTATATTCACGAATATTTGCTCGGGACCCTTTCATGGTCACTTTTAATTGGTCATAAATAGTTGCCTTTGTTAAGCCTTAGTTGACCAACAATTCCATATTTGAAAGTCTTTGACCGGACTCAACCCAGTCTTCTGGCACATGATTGTTCACACTTAGGGGTAGACTTAATCGTGTCCTGACTTAGAGGTCATAACCTTCAAATTTTAACATTTTAAACAATCCACTGAATAGGTCGATAGCCAATACATCGCATACGCCTCTAGTATTGTTTAGAATAAGCTATTAAGTAGTCATTCAATAGTCCTGACTTAGAGGTCATAACCTTCAAATTTTAACATTTTAAACAATCCACTGAATAGGTCGATAGCCAATACATCGCATACGCCTCTAGTATTGAAATCTTATTCGATAATTCATCAGTAAGTTACGATTTTAAGTTTAACTTATTTTTATAAACACACAACCGATACCAAATAAAGTAGACCGTTGTGATGAAGAATTACGTTTATATAATTAAACTACGAATATAATTGAAGCTAATAAATTGAAGTATTGAATCGAGTTGGAATGAATTGATTCATACAATACAAACAAAAGTTATAGTTATAGTTATAGTCAAGGAAGATTTTCGCACTACTTTTCCTCTCATCCAATATTTTCATAGCTGTAACGCATTGTAAAGCATTAAAATAAATGCATTACAGTTTGAGGAGAGATGTTTCTTGCACAGATAAATTCATATATGGTTCGGACTGTACATTTTAAATAATAATAATTAATTAATTTAATAATAACACCATCAATCAAATAATTGTAATATTATAGGAAATGCGCTCGAGTTTTTTAAAAGTCTGGACCTAGAATGTCCTAGTAACTACAACCCATCCGACTTTTATATAAATAAAGTGTCAGTAATTCCCGAACTCGAAGAAGAGTCTAGGGAAAGGATTAAGGTAAAGTCACTTTATATTAAGTCAATCAAATTATTATTTAAATTTAAAATTATTAATGTACCGAGAGCATAATCTGTTTCTGGGCAGCTACACCAATTCTTTGCAAAAGAAGTTTAACATTATATTAATGCAAAAATTGTGTAGTGCTCAAATAAACAACAACATTTGCTTATGAATAGATTGTGCTCTCGGTGTTAATTTTTATTAAAATACTATGAAGGTTATTTGCGATAGCTTTATGGTGAGCACTTATGCAGAATTAGCACTACCGGACACATTAATTGACAACAACCATGCTCCAAATAATGATAACGACCGCAATGAGACTACCGCCAAATTTGCCTATAAAGTCAAATGGTATATACAGTTTTGGGAACTTTTTTGGCGGGCGAATCAATCGGCATACAGGCAACCCATGTTGACTTATATTCGTTTACTGCAAACAATCGTAAATAATTTTTTGTATAAATTTTATCACAATTCTGATTATGTTGGACATTCCATTCGCAAAAATTGAATAGTGGTTATGATTTTCTTTGCTAGCGAAACTTGTTTGCAATTTAAACACTATTAACTAACTTAAAAATTAATTATAATTGGCAAACAGGTTCTGGCGTTAATGTTTGGTTCGATCTACTGGCAACTCGATATAAATCAGGCGGGCATTATGTCCATCAATGGCGCTATATTTACAATTATCTGTACAATCACTATGCAAAATGTTTTCGGAGTGATCACCGTAATGATTTAATTAATTTTAATTTCTTAATTAGTATTAA
>CAJPIZ010000429.1:0-25126 GCA_905368565.1 Medioppia subpectinata
TTTAAATCATATGACAGATATTATTGGTTGTGTTGGTGTTTGCTATTAGTTTTGTATACGATATGTGTTTCTAAGTTTGAGTCACGCATTAATTCATTCAAATATTTAATTCATTGTCCAATAAAATTACAAATTCATATCAAATCTTACAATCAATGTTTAACTTTTATTGTAATATAATCTTTATCTTTAAATTGCATTTATACTGCCAAACGTTATAGTTTTAGTTTTTATTTATTTATAACTCAATTACTAAATACAGGAATTAAATAAAAGTTTACATTAATATTTAATATTAAACATATGACTGATGAGTTACTTAAATCATAAATTGATAAAATTAGTGTAATATTTATCTTATTTTCAAATTCGTATAAATAAATAAAATTTATATAAATTTCAATTATTAACAAAGATTACATTGATTTGATTAAGAGTACAATTATGTTAAAAGATGATAAATAACAAATTTAGTTCAATACATAACACAATATAATTACTGGAATTACATAGAATTTGTTTTAAATTGTGATATATTAATACTTAAGTGAACCAAATTGTAAGTAAAATATAAGATAAAAATGTTATAGTTATAAAATCTAATACAACAAATAATAAGTGGTGTGAATATAATATGTAATTTTAACCATAACTTAATGCTAAAAGAAGACTATTTTAAGCATTGGTGAAAACTTTAGACAAGTCAAGTGTTGCAGTGATGGCAATGTCTGTGAACTAAGGCTTCAATTCTTGTTTACTTGTATTTTCAATTTTAAAGAAGAAGTTGAGTATAAAAAGATTGTGTTCTCGTTTGCACCTGTCGTTGGGTCACGTTTAGGCCTCAGGCATACGGTTTGAGCCATAGCTCTGTCCAACTCTACCCAAAACTCGTACTCTATTTTGTATGCATTCAGTCATTCAATGTTAGATTCCGTGGCGTTTGTATTGAAAACATGTGTGAATTAAGGCTTAATATAAAGTAGTACTAAATGATGACAAATACAATTTCGTGCAAATTTTTCGCTATTTTAACACGTTTTCTATTAAATACTTATTCAATAAAAATATTCTCTATAAAGAAGCGAATAATCAATTGATATGTTCTTTACATTTACCGCTATTTTGGAAAGAAAAATACTGTATAGGAAACAATGATCATTAGGATTAATAGTTAAAAAGGCTATAACCTATGTTATTGACAACATTGGCAACAAGTCATAACTTATCATTGGCAACATTAATATCATTATTTTATTTTGTACATTAAAAATGTAAATAATTTGATATAGAGTAATTAATAATATTACGTAACAAAATTACCTCATTTTATGTTCACATCGTTATAATACATGTGTGAAAGTCTAGGCATGAATTGGGAAACGTTTGAAAACATTGGTCTATTATTGTGATCAAGTTTAGAGGAATGGTGGTGAAGGTCACCATAAAACTGGTCTTTAGTGACGGATAGCCACACAAAATACTAAAATGTGGTTTAAATAATAAACTCGTGATTTCTTATATACTTTCTGACAATAGTTTGGCCGCCGTTTCGGTATTCCTTTTATTAATTACTTGAACAGTGTTTTTGAAAACATTTTTTAACGCCTAAAATATTTTTATGGTTCACCTCTAGGAGTGAACTCAAGACTACATTTTACACTTGTTTTGTCACTTTATTTGTTGTAAATTCCTAAATAACAAATTTATGCCTAAAATACTACAACATTTCATATATTGTATCATTCATTTGGTAGAATCATTGAGAGAAACATTGAAGAATGTAATGTTGCTTTAAAATAATTGCTATACACCTGTATATAACTGTATAACAGTTTTGTTTTTAACTTCACTATAGATTAAAGTAAAATTATATTAAGTGGGAATAAACAAATCAAATCCTGTTTTGAAGTTTTCAAATGCAATTGATTGATGGCTTATAAATATAATAAATAACAACAATAAATATAATTGTGACATGATTTTGAATTTTAATCATAGCTTTTAGAGACTAGTTTTGGGCATTGAGTGCACATATAATTTACCACTAATTGCTTTGTAATTGATTTTTTGAGACGAGGTGTACGAGAAATTTGGTATTTTAGTTCATTTATTTTCGTTAATTTCAATTTAAGTGTAAAGATTTCTAATATTTGTTACTATTTGAAAAAGTTGATCAAACAATATAAGTAAAGTAAAGAAGATCATCACAAGATCATCAAGATCATCTTTAGAACATCACAGATTTTTAAGATTACATTTGCAACATATATTGTGTATGCGATCAAGTAATTCAAAGTATTTGTCAATTTTATTATTAATGATTGTTTGAAAGAATTGACAATAAAATGAATCAAAAGGGGAAACCCTTTGAATCCAAAAACATTTTTTACAACATTTTGATTGTTATATAAAAGTGATGTGAAAAAAGAGTGGATATGTGTGGCGACTATACAGTATGGCAACGATTACTGTATTTGTTTAGCCATTTGTAGCGCAAGACATGCAGAACCACCTCTCCATCGCTTATAACTGATTGTTGTAATGGTTTCTATTGATCGGCGAATCATTAATTTTTTGTCCGCATTTAAAGCACTTTCGATGTGTTAAAGAATTCTTTAAAATTTCAATTCTTATCGATAATACACCTTAAAAAGTGAGTTTCAAAAGCAAACTGTTTCTCACTGTTATTATGGCTCTTAAGGGCTCAAAACCTTACGTAAGCAGATGTGCCATCAATACAGTCCCGATCTATTTTTTGCCAATCATTTTGGGCGCAATTTATTGTATTTTATACTTAATTCTTCGTTGATTTCCAACGTATTTGTCTCTAAATATTGTATTGAAATCCAATATAACTTCCTAATAATGAAAACATAATTTGAAAATGTATTGAACACTAACTGTTTGGTTGAGAAACAGTAGTGAGAAAAATGAGTGAAATAGAGGCTTAACGTGGAAACCGAGCCCAACATCCCTTAACAGCAGTGATATCCTTCCTGTAGAGCAAAATAGACGTTTACAACTAAATTCTCACTCAATTCATACTTATTTCCGTTTGTATTGATTGCTTATAAGACCTGCAGAAAAGTTACCAATTATTGAGTATTTTACACAAAAAATACACCGATTTCTTGTAAGGACTTCTGGGTCTTTGAATGAGTTTCTTATTTTTGTGAATAAAAATGTCGTTATGTGTGACAAGTGTCTGAAGGAAACGGACATTATTTGTATCCCATTTTTGTATTTTCTTATATATTTTATAAGTTTTACATTACTTTAAAAGTTTAAAAATAGACTTTTATTGAAACAATAAATTTACTAAAAGTATTAATAATAAGATAACAATTAATATCTTTAAAGATATACACTTCTGGTTTGCTATCATAACATTAAACAAGTCCTTAAACAATCTGAGATATATTTGTGTTGAACTAAATTTCATGGATTATGTTGTGTTTACGACTAAATCTGACACCTTATAAATGATTACAAACTCATACAATAATTGACTCGACTCTACAAATGGTGTTTTGCCACAAATTTATTTCAAATTTCTCGCGTTTTTAAGTCGTTTGAACTTATTTTACCCAAAAAATAGAGGAAATTTTTATTGCATCCGCAATATTATGGGTCCTAACTATAAAAATTTCAAAGTTACTGTTAGAGCCTTTAAGACATGTTTTAACATTATAGTAAAGTTAACAATTCAGAATAATTGGAGAATAATAAATTAGTAATTCAGAATTACACATTAAAATGAAAATGATAAAGTTAATTATTTAATTATGATCGTGTTACCATGTTTAGTGGATTGTAATTAAATGTTTAAATAATATGCACAAAATTATATAAATTTTACATTTTTACGTATAGGTAAATCGAAACCCAATTTTGCGTAAAAGCCACAAATAATAATAAATTGTCATAAAGTTTGCATTAAATTTTATGAGAAAGTCTTCAATGATAGGAATACCGGCAAAATGTTTTTTGTTGTATAATATTATGGTAAAAATGTTAAGAAATGTATTTTTCTCTCAACGGTTTGGAGTGAAATTTAGTCAAAAGAGAAGTCAACTCTTGGTTCATGTATTTGATGAACAATAGCCTCATATTTAGAAATTTCTTTGAGCTGTAGTTAACTCAGAATTTACGAGATTAGAAAAGGGACACCAATTGTATGGTTTGGACCAAAGTCTCAGTACGACTGGCAATAAAAAGCTTTCTCATTGAAGATATTCTTCTCTATTGAGTAAAACTTCATATTCGGTAAAATATATGGAGAAAAAAGTCAAACGTTTTGGACATAAAAATTGTAAAATACATCTGCAATAGTTATATACAGTATGTGTTGGTATGAGAGAGGGAGAGACTGAGAGAAACAGTTTATCACTTCATTCTTAGCAAATAATGCAAAAATTATTTACACATCATTTCTGTCGAATGACTTGAAAATTATTACAATTATAAGTCAAGTCTATTCCCAATTGCCGTAACAATAATTTATATTTTAGTTTTTCTACCTTTCCTTTGGAGAGGGAGGGAGAGAGAGAGAGAGAGAGAGAGAGAGAGAGAGAGAGAGAGAGAGAGAGAGAGAGAGAGAGAGNAGAGAGAGAGAGAGAGAGAGAAGGAGAGAGAGAGAGAGAGAGAGAGAGCAGACACTGACAATAAAATGAATTCAAAATGAGAATAATAGGCGTGAATCTCATACAATATACTTCTTTCGCACACTTGTGAACAAAGTTGCGATTCTGTTGGCGACGACTCTATACCGGTCTCATTGTTGTCCAACTATTCTCTCTTTTATGTAATAATTTATTGATTGCATCAAAAAGAATGCCAGCATTTGAACGATAAAATAAATTCAAATCTAAGTCTATTCATGGTATTCATTACTATCATTGAATTTTTTGGTCATCTCTCAAGAGTTAACCCATATCTCTGTGAATAGATGAGGGAATTGGAGAATACGATATATCATATATTATATATAGGATTCAGAATCTATTATATATTTGTAAAATACCGTAATTTTACAAATTCTAAATTTTGTTCATAAAATTAAATAACTTAAATATTTCTTAAAACCTAAACAAGTTTTCATATGACATTCAAATGTGAAATTCAAAATCCATTTATAAGACATTTGTTAACAGACATAATGTGAACAATAGTATGAAAAGAGTTGAGTCCAAACCCAAAAATGTGAAATTTAATTGATTTGACAGAAGAATACAATTGATGGAGAAATCACAGCAAAGTTTGTCTGACATTTACAATACATAACTATATATAACTTTTATGCAACTCCTATGGAATGGAGAGCTAAGTCTCATTCAGTCCTATCGACTGTCAATTTTTTCATTGAGTAATACATCGTATATACAGAACCGCCTCTTGTTATACCAGAAAGGGTTTCAATGCATTTACTTTACAATCATTAATAATCTTTACATTGAGAGCAACCATTGAAGTGTAGAATTTGGATATGAATTGGAATTTGTTTGAAGCATTCAAAACAGGTATAAGAATAATACATAACCAATGCATTAGAAAGTTTTAGTTGAGGTGCAGTTCACATAACGCTATCATTGCCTCATATGAACGGTCGGAGAGAGAGAGAGAGAGAGAGAGAGAGATGACTGAATTATATTTATAAAATCTCTCTCTCTCTCTCTCTCTCTCTCTCTCTCTCCTTCTATTAAGCACTATTATCTCAAATCTTTAAGCTTTCAATTATTTGATTTTGAATAAAATTGTGTTATAAAAGCAGATGTAAAACTTGGGAATAAAACATTTGTTTTTTTCTTATTCATAGAGAAGACAGTTATTTATGTCTTATTAATTGGGTATTAGTCTAACTCTTTTTGCACCTTCCGTTAGGTCCGTCTCGTGTGACCGTAAGGTGTAGTCCTCTGTAACGCTCCGATGGAAGCGAACGTTGGATTTGATTACAATTTGTCACTGATTTTGAGAACAGATTTCGGATCATTCAAAGACCTGATCGTAAACTATAACCCAATGTTTTGCCGCCGACAGAGAAAAGGAAGAAAAAATAGCAAACTTGTGGTAAAAGAATGTGAGTGTCCTTGAAGTTGACGGCTCTGTCCTCTCCATCACATTTTTAGTCAACAAAACCTGAGTTTTAAAACATTTTATATAAAAAGAGAGCGAATAGAAAGTAAATGCAAACATCAATTTGGATAGAAATTGAATACCGGTTTTCTCTAATGGTTTGTGATTCAGTGATGCGTTAAACCCAAACCCAAACCCTTTTAGAGTGTTTTGAATCGGAGGCCACAACACAGCACAACATGTGAGGCATAATCACGTCTAATGCCATTGCATTGACATAAGACACCGTCTCATCAGTTGTCGACTACGGGTATACACAGTATACACAACACATATGTAACTCTTATCAAAAGATTACATGTTTTTATGGACTTCTATTAGAAAAGCAAGAGATTTGCAACAAAGACTGTTTTTCGAGCAATCTTTTCAGTTTCCCCTTTAATTCATACGATTCAATACAAATCTCCCCAAAAAGTGGGCCTAAAAGTGACCAAAATCTTGCAACAATTTCCCATTTCTTATAACATTCCCATACATTTTATACTTTATACAAATATTTTATACTTATGTGTATAAATTAAATACAATATAAATATTTTAAAATATATACAAATGTCGAGACTCTGATTGGCAACAAAAATACAATCAATTATTTGTTACATTTATAATGTATGATAGCATAGGTATGTGCGACAGTGTATTATGTAATAGGCATCGATTGGACATTCATAGAGATTGAGTAGAAATATATTTGTTAAGAGAAATAAAAGCGTGAATTAATGGTCGAATTGCATCGAAAGGATACGTCTCATCAGTTGTCGACTACGGGTATACACAGTATACACAACACATATGTAACTCTTATCAAAAGATTACATGTTTTTATGGACTTCTATTAGAAAAGCAAGAGATTTGCAACAAAGACTGTTTTCCGAGCAATCTTTTCAGTTTCCCCTTTAATTCATACGATTCAATACAAATCTCCCCAAAAAGTGGGCCTAAAAGTGACCAAATTCTCGCAAGAATTTCTCATTTCTTATAACATTCCCATACATTTTATACTTTATACAACTATTTTATACTTACAAACACATACTGTGTTTAAATTAAATACAATATAAATATTTTAAAATATATACAAATGTCGAGACTCTGATTGGCAACAAAAATACAATCAATTATTTGTTACATTTATAATGTATGAGAGCATAGGTATGTGCGACAGTGTATTATGTAATAGGCATCGATTGGACATTCATAGAGATTGAGTAGAAATATATTTGTTAAGAGAAATAAAAGCGTGAATTAATGGTCGAATTGCATCGAAAGGATGCAAATAGTGTTTCGGATTGTTTTGGCAGTCATTAGGCACTAAAAGATGGGGTGAATAAAAAACATACATTTATTGAATGCACAAACAGATGCATTATTGTCATTAATCGATGAGGTAGTGGTGGTAAAGCACGGGACTGGAGCACAGGGAGGGCATACGTGCCGACACACCTGGCTCTATAAAAAGTGCCATCACTGGCATCACTGGCACCGGCACTGAAGGCCAACCAATTGCGATAGAAACGAAGGGGTTGTCCCGATATGTCCCCAAAGATGAATATTTTCATTCTTAGTGTTACGAAAGATATGTCGATAACAAAGACTGGATGTAAAGAATCTTTATTATCACTGAAGAAGAATGAGGTTTTTCTAAACCAATTCGTCATTTTTGATGTCATTTAGTTTTCATTCAAAGCAAAGCCACCAAAAAACTCTATCATTGATTTGGATGAACCGAATGCTCATTTCAAACAATACTCTCTTTCGTCCCAAACAGATGTCTTCAATAAACTGATATTAAGTCCACTAAATCGAGTCATTCACTCATTCAATGCATTTGTCATTCCCTTAAGATAGACAGAAATATTCACCAAAATATCATATTTTTAATACATATTATATTAAATTTAGTTCAAATTTTCTATTTAAAAAATGTCCTTAAAATTCATTCGTGCGAATGAATCGTTTGATGAGATTATATGATAAACTTATCTTTCGTTCAAAATTTTGTAATTCTAAGAAAATCTCTTTATTATTAAAATCACAAAAATACAGAAACGGTTTTATGTAAAAAATCTATTGTATAATATACTTAATAGCACAAAATATTGAATTCAGTAATACAATATAATTGTTCAAAAATTTAATAATGTAAAATGTATTAATGAAATTTTGTTTTAAACTTATTTTAGACCTTATATTTAAATTGTTTAAAATCTTTCGAAAATTATCTTTCGTATTATATTGGATTTCGAGTTTACTATATTTATAAACTTATTTTATGTGTTTATTAGATAATATTCTGTATGTAATAAAACAGTAAACCCGTGTATCCAAAAATATAATCAAATTTTACATTTTTTTTAAATTAAATCTATAGTTATTTTGGTGAAAAATATGTTTATTTGCGAGTGGATGGCTGAGCCCTTCTGAACCCTTATTATCACAATTAAGGTATAACTGAACGGAACAATAGATTTATTAGATATTGGCTGTAGGGGTGAATCATCACTTGTATGTATTGAAAGCATATATAATATTGCAAATTGAAAGCATATTTCCAGTCGATTGCATATTCCTGTGGGAAATTCATTACATATAATGAGACAGATGTGCGTTACCTCTACTCCCATACAAACCTCTAAACAATTGAATAATTATTTTGAAATTTTGTTTTTAGATTAAATGATAAATTTGTAACAAATAGTGTTTTTTAGATTCTGTGAGATCCAAACCCATGTATTGTTACCATAAATGCATATTGTGTTCATATAATGTCTGCATTCATGGATTTTATTATTAATTGCTATTATAATCAACAAAACAAAATACAATTAACAGTATTGTTGAAAATGCCATTCAATATTTTGGTATTAGGCTTCAAAAACAAACAAACAGTAAATATATTGAAAGCAGAGGCAAAGGGATATTCTTTTGGTTTATGATTGAAAACCGCATTTAGTATAGAGTAATACCTCAAAGACTTTTCAGATTAAATCGATGAAATTGAAAGCTATTCTGATTTTTCATTCATTCATACAATGTATGCAAAGTTTTCTATCGGTTTACGAACGGAATTAAACGTTAATTCAAGATGATTTTGCGTGAAATTTCTTTAATATAATATTAAGCTACCGGTGCTGTCGAATGGAATGGAAATTCTTGTGTTATATTCCTATCGGTATATATCTATTCGTAAAAAAGATGATACAAATTGAAAGCCAAGTGTGAATCGAGAAAAGTTTGCAAAATCTTAATAACAATTGAAGAGTAGCGGCCACTCTCTCTACACTGCTATTTATTGCACCAGTTTTGGCAAAAAACCCCTTTAGAGCCACTCTATAGTACTGTATATAAGTTATGGCTTACGAATTGAATTCATTTTTTATGTCTTCACAGCTGCGCTGATTCTGATCCCAACGTATTCACCATTCAGTCCATCTGTTTATTTTATTATCACCTCTCGCTATAGCGCTGGCAAAGTGTACGGCTCTCTACTCTCACCGATACCACTACTCTCGCTGTACTCCACTTCCATATACTCTGCTGTAGTAGTTATTACATACCTTTGCTTAACGTCACGGCAATAATATTATGGCCCTATGGCTCGCGGACCAGTGATCCCGTTCCCATACTATAACGTCACATCATATAACATAATATGATCTATAAGTGAGAGAGAGAGAGAGAGAGAGAGAGAGAGAGAGAGAGAGAGAGTGAGCGCGGGTCAGGAGAGGATGGGTTGGGCGTATGGATGGATGCATTAGAATATTTTCATGGTTTGGTAGAAGTTGTACATATAGTATATGTAATATAAGTTATATTCTATAAAATTGCTGCACTGGTAGTCACCGGTAGTCACAATTGCATAACGTTTTATAGACCTTATAATACCTGTTGCGCCAAAAATGATGGTCCGCTCTATTGAGGCGCTGGTATATAGTGAGAGAGAAAAGGGGCTCAACATAACTGATCATAAGTTTAATTTTGTGACACAACCGATGGCTCATAAAAATAGCAATCGCTTCGAATCAAACATTTAGGTTTTTGTTATCAAATTTTGTTTATTACATACTTATTCCCGGCATTTCCTACCTTTTCCAGACATTTATGTCGTATTTATGAATCCTATGAATCGGTTATACGGTATATACTGTATATATTTAGAATATATATATATTTTATTATTATCCCATTTTGAAAGACGATTCTTATCTAATATCGGGGCCATATTTCCCGATCTTATCCATCATATACTGTATCATCGAAATAATGCCAATAAAGTTTGCCTTTGAATAGCAGTGCCTTTTCTCCAGTGCGGGAATCAATGTCACAATCAATGCATAAATTGTGAGGCTTTAGAGCTTTTGAATCAAATTCCAAACCACAAAATAGTTGACCCTCAATGACATCAAGGGCTCAATCCCTATAACCAACATTTTTGGGGCATATTTTACCATACAGTAGACTATTATACATAAATTATATCTACTTTTCAAAATTTTATACAATATTTTTTGTGTCTAATAAATTTTACTTTTTCCAATTAATTAACTCAAACTAATTTTAAACTTTATTATTTTTTTTGTGTAATATTATGTTTCCTTTTCAGGAATAATATAATATTATAGTTAATGATAGAAACCCAAAACATGGGAAATATTTTGATTAGTATTTGCAGTGAAAAGGAGTAGATCTTATTGTATATCTTATTGTGTTTCTTTAATTTTTTTAATACATAAGATTGTGTTGTGTTATATAAAAAAAGGCAGCTCTTAGTGAGGGGTCGACTAAATAAGGGTAAAGTTTGGGTTAAATGTATTGTAAAGTTGTGTTAATGGGAAGTAAGAGTCGTATGAAATTGAAACGCTATAAGACTTATAATCCTTTGAAAACATCCCTCTTTTGGTCATGTATTATAAGGATGAAAGTTCTTTAGGCATTACAGCAGAGTTGCTGTATTAGTGGTCATTTGTTAAATGTCATCCTAACAGTAGGAACAGTAACTATAACTGCATATAATAGTCGTCTCCTTTTGATGTCATCCCCAATGATGCGCTTCTCTCACACCAAACAATGGTTTGAATAATAGTGGAGAAAACACTAACAATAAGAAGTGGAAGCTTTGATCAAACATTGAACAAACAGAGCGCCGATAGTATTGATACGAACCCAAGAGTCGCACCAATGCTTAGACACACACAACACAACACATATAGTGTTGGGTCGCTATCAGTGTTGTGTAATTCAGACAATTCATTAATTTCATGCGTCAAATCATCCTTTTATTTGAATACCTGAGCAAAAAAGTATTTCTCACATAAAGAATGCGCTTTCGATGGCAATAGAGAGAGCACTGGCGAGGGATAGGATGGCATGGGATGGCATAGCATGGCATCTGCCCTGACATTGCATTCTAATGCCTTATCAACACAAGAATTGATACTTTGTTAGCACTTCTATTAAGAATAAGTCACTGACGCATAAAAAATGCATTCAAACTTCAGTTTCGCTCAATTAGTCTCAACTATAGCTTAAGTTTATTAATAATAATGTTATTTATTTGATATGTCTGTTGGATGTGCTCTAAGAATGTTTTATTACCAATTCGGACGTCTAGGAGACCGTTTCGTGTCAACCATTAGCCTAAAGATTATCCAAATAACTAAAGCGTTATGTGTATAGCAATAGTGTATAGCAATAGTCATAGCATTATGTGAATCAAACTAAATAATGATTCGGTATTTCCTATTGTCAGCCGTTATTAGAAAAAAGTTGACGAAAAAATAGCTTTTAATGGAATGAATGCCTGTTTGACATACAGTGCATACACTTCTCCCTGAAGTAATTCAATACTATTATTGCTTTTGTTGACACAAAAAATGCTTTTGATTGCAGCGAAGAAGTATATAAACTTACATAAGATGCGAATCACTGAATACTTCTCACTGCAAATGAAATTCAATTTTTATGGGTTAGTCCTCTGAAGGATGTGTTGAAATGAAACTCTATATCATTGAATGAATTGGATTCAAGCATTTGATTCCCTTTTATCACATAAATCAGTTCAAAAATGATTTCAACACAACTGCTGACAATATTATAATCAAATGAATGGCTATTCAAGTTCTGTATCAACACAGGTGTAGACAATCAAACAGTTTTGCTGATAACAGGTCATCCCTCGAGCCTACAATCTCTCCCATTCCTCAACTCTTATGTTATGCAATACTTCACCTAAATTTTAGTCAATTGTTAGGATTGAGGAATTGATTGAAATATAGATATTGTGAAAAGTGGCAAAAAGTGGTCTTTCAATAGGAGATCCTAATGTTTTCGTTGAATCCCTAAATAATCAGTGAGTGTTTACTATAGGAGAGTGTGTTGAAGATGTGATGCAAACATTAATTGATGCACTTTATGCTGATATGACTTACTTTATATTCAATATATATAGGGATAACATAACAGTATTATATAAACAGCTGCTGAGCTGTCCTTCTCTCTAACAAGTAGTTCATATAACTAGTCGTATGAATGATATGAATGAATGGATAGCAATATTCTTGGTATTCATGAGTGCTCTTCTCTGTCACTGTTGACGACTTCTCAAAGTCGGGGACATCTGTGTTGCGATTGTATAGGAATTCGTGTTATATATACTATATATACATAAGAATATATATAAGCATTGAGTAAAATAATAATAATAATAAAAAGGTAGATATAAAAAAACATCATTGAGTGAGTCGTGTGAATGTCTCTACATTTTTATATATACAGAGAACACAAGAATGTCATAAAAGAGTTGAAGTGCTTTACTGTATAGTCTCGCTGTATATCTGAAAGAGTAAAACACGAGAAAAGAGAGCGAGAATGAATGCACTATTGCTCTTCTCTTCTCTCTCTCTCTCTCTCTCTCTCTCTCTCTCTCTCTCAGCAGCTGTTGTGCTCTTCCACGACAAGGGGCTGTCGTTTTTAATACAATCCTTGTCTAATGTTATGTGCTTTACATGTATTAACACTAATATGACTGTGAAATCAAATAGAAATGACTGGAAATGATGACTAGAATGACTAGAATAAGTGGGATTAATGGATGAGTTTAGTCCAGATTCTCAATGTTTGGTCAATCGGTACAATGCTTTTCAATGCGATTGCATTGCATTCAACGGCAACACTGTTTGCGACGACAATGAGAATAAGTTAGGCTTTTATATTAATAGCTATTCACGTGTTGTAATGTAATGTAAATTAGATGCTCGACATAACACTCAAAAGTAGTAATCAATCACTTCCTACCCGTCCATTGCTTTTCTTGTCCGAAGTGTTGTTCCCATTGATACCAACACCACATATCCTTCCGATGATCGATACCTTCTTAACAACAATTCTTTGGGAAACTTTTTTCACAATTTACACTATTGTCAGACAAACTCAACTAAATTCACAACTTTTTAGATCAAATTCATTGACGCGCTATCTCTTTAATGCCTATCATTTTTGTTACCTTTTGTGGCATTTCATGTCAAGTTGTTTGCAATACTTGTAAACTAAAGAGAGTTTACATTTCCACATATTTCAACAGGAAATGGCATTCAGTTTATTAATAACCGGTCAAAAGGTTTCAAAGGTTTTGGAGTCCTTTTCATAATGTCTAACATTAATCGCAGGATTAGATGCAAAACATTAGTTTTGATGCGAAATTTGTCGCCAAAAATGTGGGATCAAATAACGGCTTATCACGGATTGAAAATCAAATGAATGCAAACAATGTGTACATGTCTTACAGCTGTGAAGCATTTTATAAGAATTTTTCATAAAAGCAAATGTCAAATAAATGTGAGCATAAAGTAATAGAAAGCAATGAAAGCAATGTTATAAGCAATTGAATTCCTCTTTCAATCCATTCCTATAAATTATGTCATAAAACCTTTGAAACTCGTGCGAGCGTTCATTGCATTGCATAACACGTCCCTAACTATAAATCAATGTTTGAGTCACGCCTGTTATGTAAGGATATGTATGTCTTATCATTGCAACACTTTTACATACCATACCTGTCTATATGTAAAGTAAACGTATAATACAATACATACACAATACTTCTCATCTATACTTTCATTCCTTAACTGCATTTCCTCTTTATTGTTATAAAGTCATTGAAATTATCGTTTAATGAATTATCACTTTCATTAGACAGAAAAAATCTGTTTACAACACAAAGCGTATCGAAAATATAATTTATCTCTTTAAACTTTTTACCCACTCTCTCTCTCTCTCTCTCTCCCCATTCGTCTCTTCTTATATAATTAGTGGGAAATAATTATTCAAGAATTAAATTGAATACTTATTTTTAAATAAACAACAAAAACAATAAAAATTGCAGTTTTGTCGACATATGAAGACTGGACACACAATTATATATTCAATGATATTTTAATTATAATTATAATTTTATTCAATTGTATTATGCGATTGAATCTACTGTTGTGTTCATTCATATGGAGTGATTGATCAGTGGCTGAGAGATCGTTAAAGAAAATACAAAACAAACAAATATATCATAACAATCTTAACTTAAGATTCTTAAGACATAAGCGATTGGTTCGCCAATTATTGTTATATATGTGGAGACAAATGTCATAATAAAAACACAATGACTTAAACTATAAATAATTAGTTTATGCAAAATGCTATTATAATGTTAATAGCATTAAAACCAAATGTGGTTTATATGTATAGCATCTGAAGATAGCATCTCAAAACAGGGAACCTGTGCTCAACAGCCCCTACCATACAATACACTGTACTGTATCTATCGATCAGTCCATTGAGTCAATACATCAACAGTAATATAATATTAGAGGAAAGAGAAAAACAGCAAAAATTTTGTGTCACTTTCTATCAATTTGTTATAATAAACTCACACTTTATTTATGGTTTTATATTTGTATTATATTTTGCTTTTATATTCTGTGTCTCCACTTTTTTGTCACACAATTCATTTATATTTGGCCCACAATTAAATTTAAAACCCATTCCCACTGTCTGTCACACACTATATGTCTCTCTATTCATCTCTCTCTCTCTCTCTCTCTCTCTCATCCATTGCTTTTCTCTCCCACTGATCTCCAAACTCTTGTGTCAATACATGAGACAAAATAAACCTAATATTTAGCAGAGAAATAGTTTTTCGCTGTGAAAGTCTATACAACCTATAGCTCACTGTTCTATTAATCTAATGGATTGACTCTTGAAAATAGTGAGCGAATGGTATTGAATTGAATTCATAGAAAATATACGGAAACACATATTGTATTGAATTTATATCATAAT
Organism: Medioppia subpectinata; assembly: GCA_905368565.1. Classification (NCBI taxonomy): domain Eukaryota; kingdom Metazoa; phylum Arthropoda; class Arachnida; order Sarcoptiformes; family Oppiidae; genus Medioppia; species Medioppia subpectinata. The sequence continues at coordinate 15,463 of CAJPIZ010000429.1, forward strand.
AATAACTAATAGACAGGAGTATTAAGAGTAGTAATAAGACATACTATCGATTGGTATTTAAAAAGCAATACGAGCTCTAAGTCTTTATAGACTCCTATTTTGAGTTTATTTCTTGATTTAAGTCTATTATATACACGAATTGTACACAAAAAATAATAGAGAAAACTCTTTTGTATTGATAGAGAAAGTAGTGATAGAGTGAAGGAGTTGTGGGGAAAGAAGACATTGGAAAATGCATTTCGAGTACGATTTCGGAGCCGAAAATGCAATGAACAGATCAAACGGCTTTAAAATAATCTCATGTCTATTATTGCCAGTCTTTTATGTATTGTCTCTTTTGTCAAGTCTTTTACTTCTTTTACTGTGAGATCAACTCCTCTTCAGTCTCTCTCTCTCTCTCTCTCTCTCTCTCTTTATTTAAGGTCTCAAACATTACACTATTTATAGCCGTCTTAACACATAATTGAATTCAAAAAATTATTTCACTTTTAATTCAATTGCCAGGCATTGTGTGTGGGCTCAACCCCACAGCCCTTAACTATTATATACACAATACATATCAAAAACTATGAATTAAATCTAAATTAATTATAATGTGAAATGTATTTAACAATTGTTTGCCAAACGATTTTTATGTGCATTTTATGTTAAACTATTGTAAATATAACGAAAATAGTGTTTTAGTTAGCATTTAATACACTATTTGTGTAAATATCTTATTTGCGGACACATATTAACCAACGGTTATATAATTACATTGAATGCATTTATTTGGTATATCCGGCCATTAGTTTGTGTTTAATGTCTTAATTTTGGTGAAATTTTCTTATATCAAGTATTCATAAATTTTGTTGAGATTTTATGCTTTATTTAACGCATACAATCTCTCTCTCTCTCTCTCTCTCTCTCTCTCTCTCTCTCTCTCCTAAACTTCTATTTTCTCAAATCTAAAATAACTGTAAGAGCGGATTGGGATCTCTGTCTTTATATATACGTGCGGACTATTGCTCTACAAATAAATACTAGTCTTTAGAGTAGAAGAAATCAAATAAATAAAAATATTGGTTTGAAAGGGAGAGGAAGACGAGAGGGAAGACCCTATTTTGCAACTAAAAAACACTGTTATCTGCACACAATTTACCCAATGATTTGTATTGACTTGTGTTTGACAGATAATGTCTGCACAGAATTATATAAAGAGGGGTACTTTTGAGGGCTAGAGGTATGTCTTGACACTACTCTCCATTAATTTGAATTTATATATTGTTTTATTGCGACCAATAATTCAAAGACAATACACACACACGTTATCGTCGGACGACAACTAGATTTTTATCAATACAAAAGCGATGCTCTTTAAAACTCAGAGGCATTTGATTTGTTTCTCTCTGCCTTTTTGGCGTTTTCTTCACTGGAATAGCATTTCTTTTGCTTCGATTTTTTATGTCTTGAATACCAGTGAAAAAACTTTGTTTTTAGATTGACTGCTGTTTTAGTGATTGTGAGCAATGATTGTAACGATTGATATCACGAGTGAAACACGAAATAATATATTGTCTATTCGTTTAACTAAACCTATTTTAAACGCAAACGTATTTTGATTACGTTTAGGATTTACGTGTTTATATCGTGTAGTTCTGTCCCTCTTTGACATAACCCCCGATATAATAACACATACACTACTTGTGATGTATTTTTCGACTACATTTCTCTTCTCATTTACTTCTAATAGACAACAGTTTTCTCTATTTTTCTCTAACAAACAATCAGTTTGAAAGCCATTGTTTCGTCCTTTTGTTTATCTCATATTTAGATAAAACTAAGACTTTTAATAATAATACAAAGGGAATGGCCGGCAAAGAATCGATGAATAGATAGGTTGTCAATTGGTCTAAAGACTCTCTCTCTCTCTCTCTCTCTCTCTCTCTCTCTCTCTCAGAGGTATGTCTTGACACTACTCTCCATTAATTTGAATTTATATATTGTTTTATTGCGACCAATAATTCAAAGACAATACACACACACGTTATCGTCGGACGACAACTAGATTTTTATCAATACAAAAACGATGCTCTTTAAAACTCAGAGGCATTTGATTTGTTTCTCTCTGTCTTTTTGGCGTTTTCTTCACTGGAATAGCATTTCTTTTGCTCCGATTTTTTTTATGTCTTGAATACCAGTGAAAAAAACTTTGTTTTTAGATTGACTGCTGTTTTAGTGATTGTGAGCAATGATTGTAACGATTGATATCACGAGTGAAACACGAAATAATATATTGTCCATTCGTTTAACTAAACCTATTTTAAACGCAAACGTATTTTGATTACGTTTAGGATTTACGTGTTTATATCGTGTAGTTCTGTCCCTCTTTGACATAACCCCCGATATAATAACACATTCACTACTTGTGATGTATTTTTCGACTACATTTCTCTTCTCATTTACTTCTAATAGACAACACTTTTCTCTATTTCTTTCCAAAACAAACAATCAGTTTGAAAGCCATTGTTTCGCCCTTTTGTTTATCTCATATTTAGATAAAACTAAGACTTTTAATAATAATACAAAGGGAATGGCCGGCAAGGAATCGATGAATAGATAGGTTGTCAATTGGTCTAAAGACTCTCTCTCTCTCTCTCTCTCTCTCTCTCTCTCTCTCGCTCTCATTGCTAAGATGTGGAGGAAATTGTGGACTGATCTGTGATTTGAGTGAAACACAGACCATATAAATAGGGAGTAAGACATGGCTTAAGACATGAATTCGTAGACAAAGCACTGGGGATTTAGTAGACATTCACTCATCAGTGGGTATACATGACTGCATACATACAGCCATTGTTTTGACTTTAATTCTCATCGATAATCAATGGTAAGGGAATGGAGGAGAGCGTGAAGGATAGCAAAGTAGATAACAGTCTCTATGTGTCTAATATATGGCTTTGGCTATAAATGGCGAGCAATGAGATGGCAATCAATCACTATATCTCTAAAACTCAAGACATGTATCGCTGTTTATGTATTTGAATCCAATAGCGAACCATTGGTGTAGAGTTGAGTGGATTCCGGGCTATTATCTGATACGAAGACACATATAGTTCCCATCACTGCCACATATACCACACGTTATATACTCTATCATTGCTTTTCTCACACACTTATTATCTTCAAAGTCCATCATTAAGTTTTATTTATTTGGTTTTGTTTATCACTGGCACACCATATGAATACCCCCACCACTCAACCCCTAATGATGAGCACTACAAACAGTACAGTGTATATATGGGACGGGAGGCCCGATGTTATTATATGGCCATTCATTATAACGAAACGGTGTGACAGGAATTGATATTTAAAGAGAGGGCCCATAGAATGACACACACTATTAGTTATCATAAAAAACACTTATTATCAAAACCCGCTGTTTATTAGTATTATTCCTATCAAAATCTAATGCAAAAAATATAATCATTACTATTATTGATGTTTTTAGAGTTTAGACAAAACGAAAATAACTAAATGTTTTGTCGGTGAGAGAGAGACAGAAAGACTGGAATGAGATTATAAATATAATTGATATCCAATTATAAATTCAATGTTAAAGGAATATAAATAAGAAAGTCTTTTTTAACTAAAAAGATCTAACAAATCAAATGCAAAGACATTTAGTGAGGGATTAGTGAAAATATATGATAAATGAGATGATGAGCTAAATATGAGCTTTGTTTGAATGGTATTATACTATTCAACGGTTATGCATATTACCATAATCATAGCCGGTGTATTGAAAGGCACTAGCACATTTTGATACGCTGTAAATACTGTTTTTATAGCAAACAAAAAGAGGCTTAAATTTAGGCGACTCTTTGACGTCTTCGTCGCTCAATGACCATAACCTTCATTATAATAAGACAGCAATGAATAGTGTCTGTGATGTTGAGGGGATGGGAACCGATAGCGGGGACCCGGTTTGGGAATGCGTGAGCGCCCGACACATGTACTTAAAACTGTAATATACAGCACAGTCTTTGCATAGTCTTAGGCATATTATTATACATTTGGCCCATAGGGTTGTCAAGTCGTGGCAACAGTCCTCCCGGTCTATACAGATATATACATCTCGTATATACTGTATATCTTTGGTATTTAACTATCTTATCCATACCTGTGCTGATAGCTGCGGCACATCCCCTTCAATCAGTACTATTATCCCAGCGCTCTCTTCCCTCCCTGTGTGGTCTGGACAGTGAGATCGATGCGAGAGAGAGAGAGAGAGAGAGAGCTCAGGTAGAGTGCGAGCACCGGGAGGGATAGAGGGATAGGGAGAAATATTCGATGGGACGCACAGAATGCCAAACTGCTATTTCTCATTTAGAGCCGATTGTGATATTTGTTTTAGAATGTAATCATTCTCTCTCTCTCTCTCTCTCTCTCTCTCTCTCTCTCCGACAAAACATTTAGTTATTTTCGTTTTGTCTAAACTCTAAAAACATCAATAATAGTAATGATTATATTTTTTGCATTAGATTTTGATAGGAATAATACTAATAAACAGCGGGTTTTGATAATAAGTGTTTTTTATGATAACTAATAGTGTGTGTCATTCTATGGGCCCTCTCTTTAAATATCAATTCCTGTCACACCGTTTCGTTATAATGAAATTAATAATAGAAATTTCTTTTGAGAGTTTTATGCAAAAATAAATTTAACAATTTTATTCACTCGTCTCTCTCTCTCTCTCTCTCTCTCTCTCTCTTTATGGTATAATTCCTTTTCATCTCCTCCTCCTTCTACGCTCTCTCATACCATCGCCACAGACATACAGACCTGTCTTCTCTCTCTCCCTCCGATATTACGATTTTTCATTTTATTACAAATCCCTCATTAAATAAAGAGAAACAATTTGTATTAGAAAGAAAGAAAGAAAGAAAGAGAGAGAGAGAGAGAGAGAGAGAGAGAGACGAGTGAATAAAATTGTTAAATTTATTTTTGCATAAAACTCTCAAAAGAAATTTCTATTATTAATTAATTTTGATTAATTGTGGGGAAGAATTAGTGCCCTAACGAATAATGGGCTATATTTTGCCCCTCTTTCTCCCCGTTTCAGTTTAGCAATGAAATTGTAATCTATGGACAAAATGCTAAAATAAGAAATTATATATTTATATAAATAACTCACAAATTATTTCTCTCTTTCTTTAAAACTCATCTTATTTTTAAAGTTATGTTTGAAAAGAGCGACCAATAATTTATACACATATAATGCGATCTCTCTCTCTCTCTCTCTCTCTCTCTCTCTCTCTCTCTCTGTCCGAAATAAAATCTTTTTCTTTTGAAAGCCATGGCATTAGTTGAACACAAACGACACATGGCAAGTGTTTAAATTTTTCTTTGGTATACAAATGGATAGAAAATTTTAAATTTTTAAATAAGTTTAACAATTTTTATCACTAATTTAGTTTCCTGTCAGCTCTCTCTCTCTCTCTCTCTCTCTCTACTTTTTAAAATTATTTTTAAAATTCTTTGAAAGAAATATTAGTTTTCATTGACTATACGTGTATTCGTATCGTCACTTAATTGCCTTACAATTAAAATTCGGTCACGAATTTAATTTATGAATTACAACTCATTATACAATTCTTGTTAAATACATTTTTAGGTAAATAATAGAAATTTGGCGAATGCTTTAAAAAGTTATTTTTAAATATTTATGAATTACTAATAAAAATCGAGTGAAATATTTATTAATCGCTTTAAAAGAAAAAGCATTACATTTGAGACTAAAGACTCATAAATAAAATATAAGTAAAATAAATTTTGGGCAAATTTATTATATATTTTAAAACTTTTCCACATTAGATTAAAATCCCTTTTGCTTTTGCATAATATCTCTCTCTCTCTCTCTCTCTCTCTCTCATTTTAAAAATTATTTTTAGAATTCTTTGAAAGAAATATTAGTTTTCATTGACTATACGTGTATTCGTATCGTCTCTTAATTGCTTTACAATTAAAATTCGGTCACGAATTTAATTTATGAATTACAACTCATTATACAATTCTTGTGAAATACATTTTTAGGTAAATAATAGAGATTTTGGCGAATGCTTTAAAAAGTTATTTTTAAATATTTATGAATTACTAATAAAAATCGAGTGAAATATCTATTAATCGCTTTAAAAAAAAGCATTACATTTGAGACTAAAGACTCATAAATAAAATATAAGTAAAATAAATTTTGGGCAAATTTATTATATATTTTAAAACTTTTCCACATTAGATTAAAATCCCTTTTGCTTTTGCATAATAAGCAGTGATATTCTCTCTTAAAATCTCTCTCTTTTTCTCTAAACGTTTTACGACTTTTTCAAAAGATTTAATTTCCGTAATAAAAAAGTCTTAAACTTTTTTATTTCACAGCATTTTTCCAACAGTTGTGTGACTGAAATACATACCAATAATTTGTTGCTCAGATTCACAGCGAATGAGGGATATTAACAATAAATAAGGCATCTCTCTCTCTCTCTCTCTCTCTCTCTCTCTCTCTCTCCCTCTTTCTTTCTTTCTCTGTCCGAAATAAAATCTTTTTCTTTTGAAAGCCATGGCATTAGTTGAACACAAACGACACTAAAAAAAGGGAAGAAAAGTTTTGTCGGAATAATACCAAAACAGCATTTATTTTCACATAAAATAATGACTGATATATTGTTTTTATATAATATATAATACAAGTTATAATAAGAGACGCTAAACGTATTGCTCTATTGTATGGCACTGTCAGTAAATCCGGCAATTTTTGCGATACTCGGGGGTCTGGCGAGCACTCAAGGCATACATCACATCGTGTTAGAAGACGTCAAAGAGTCGCCTAAATTTAAGCCTCTTTTTGTTTGCTATAAAAACAGTATTTACAGCGTATCAAAATGTGCTAGTGCCTTTCAATACACCGGCTATGATTATGGTAATATGCATAACCATTGAATAGTGTAATACCATTCAAACAAAGCTCATATTTAGCTCATCATCTCATTTATCATATATTTTCACTAATCCCTCACTTAATGTCTTTGCATTTGATTTGTTAGATCTTTTCGGTTGAGAAAGACTTTCTCATTTATATTCCTTTAACATTGAATTTATAATTGGATATCAATTATATTTATAATCTCATTCCAGTCTCTCTCTCTCTCTCTCTCTCTCTCTGTCCGAAATAAAATCTTTTTCTTTTGAAAGCCATGGCATTAGTTGAACACAAACGACACTAAAAAAGGGAAGAAAAGTTTTGTCGGAATAATACCGAAACAGCATTTATTTTCACATAAAATAATGACTGATATATTGTTTTTATATAATATATTATAATACAAGTTATAATAAGAGACGCTAAACGTATTGCTCTATTGTATGGCACTGTCAGTAAATCCGGCAATTTTTGCGATACTCGGGGGTCTGGCGAGCACTCAAGGCATACATCACATCGTGTTTTCATACCAATGCTATTAATATGTGATATTTTATTATAAGACAAACAGATTGTACTGTTTAATAGCCATAACAATACAGGGGGTGCTGTTTGTGGAATGCATTTATGGTTATCCCTGTTTTTCTATACCTGAGCCCCCTATCCATAACCTAGAGTGACCACATGCTGACATTGCTATCCGATTGCCATATTTTTTCTGCCATGTCTTACACAGTATGTGTACTTCTAGTGCCGGGAATATCACTTCGGGGTCTAAACTGTATCCAACTGTGACATCGACGCGAGAGAGAGAGAGAGAGAGAGAATGATAGAGCACAGGGATGTGATTGCGATGGTGTTATGGTATCAAACTTTTCGGATGCATTCAGAATATCTAAAAATTGTTTCTCAAATGAATGAATAGAGTCTAATAGACTGACTGTGAAATGTGTGAGAAGTATTGATATCTATGCGATAATTGAATTCAATATTAAAGTGAGAAAATAGTGAGAGTGGGAGAGAATGGGAAAGAGAGCTCTGAATTAGTGATGGATAGGGATGTGAGTCATTGAGAGGGAAGACAGAGATGGAGAGAAAGGTGGAGAGAGAAGGAGATTATTATTGTGAGTCTATCGTAACAGTTATTGAATGAATGAATTGTAAAAATAATAGAAAATGTGATTTCCTTTTTTCAAAGTCGATTAACTATTGGTTAGACCCGTATAGACACTAAAGAGGATGAGGAGCTCAATACATACCGTTGAGACGGAGTCACTGAATATATACAGACCGGGAGTATTGAATTGGGAATTATATAATACATACAATGCGAACGAAAATTGTATTATAATATAAGCTATTTTTTCTACCAAAGGATTACCATTTGAATAACACATGGGTTTAAATAGCGGAGCATTAGGTGTGTTACTTGTGATGATTAGATGACTCTGTCTTATACACACACAACACATGCATACATCTAATCCAAGGGTTCCTCACTTTCACGCTTTCATCCAATTTAATATAACTTCCCATCGCATCCATCCCTCTATCCCTCGCCTCCATTACTGTCTCTCTTTTATCCTGTATTTGCATTAAATAAATAAAACAAAATATCTATAAATTTCTTTGTGTCTCAACTAATATATTGCATATAAATATTTTGCAAATTCATTTGTTTAATAATAGTTGTCATTAGGGGCAAAATAGCCCTGAACAATTGGTTTGTTCAGTTTCCCATCTAATTTGTCGCTGACAACCCCCAGCCCTTCAAAATTATTTAAACACATATTTGTTTTTAGTCAGACTTTGTAATAATACGGCTAACAATACATATGACTCCCGAACTAAGCATTTATATTGAACTACAATTTTGTACACGACTTTGTCTATTGAACGCCAGCCAGTGATAAAGGAGCAGATGTTTTACCATCCGTTTCCTCCCTATCTATTAGGAACTCATAATATATTTTTGACGTTCAAAACAAAAAACTTTATATTTTTATGATTATTATTATATACCATAATATAATAGTACATACGTTTATTTTTGTTTAACTGATTTGTGTGTAATTTTGTTGGGCAAATACGAGGGCCCATTGACTGCATCGTTAGCTTACTCTACATCTATGTTATTATTTATTGTTATATTAATAACATATCGTATAATTTTGTGTGTTTTCCAACCATTAATAATAATTATTCATTCATCTAGTGATCAGATTTCATCAGTTATTTGTTGTTTCGTTATTTTTATGGTTTTAGAGATAATGTCTCTGGAATTATGAATAATTTTGAGTCTCATAAATATATATTATTCAATAATATGGGAATTAAGAAAATTCTTGTATTATATTTGCTCTCTTATTATATATGCAAAATATGCGAGAATTTATATGAGATTTTAATACTAACTCGTAAAGAAAATTTTTAAAATTATATTTAAACACTTCTCGTATGATATAATATTTATAACACAATATAATATTACAATAAATTAAAGTAATGTTTGATTAAACTTTAAGGAGAAACACTCAAATTGTGGAATAATTATTATTTATATAAATATATGCATAAATAATAAATAAGTGGGAAAATAATTTTAATTAAAATATTTATTAACCACATTCATATAACTTTATTTTATTGTTTTTTCGTTCAATACACTCACATAACAATCAAAAACTGTTTGCACAGCAAATGAGAGAT
>CAJPIZ010000430.1:0-25120 GCA_905368565.1 Medioppia subpectinata
CTCTCTCTCTCTCTCTCTCTCTCTCTCTCTCTCGCTCTCGCTCTCGCTCTCGACCTTAGCTATAATAATGGGAGCATTAGATCAAGTAATATATTAAATAAAGCTATTATGAATGTTAGTAATATAACCAGAATTATAAATAGCCTTTTATTAAAGCTATAGTTTTCTATATTAAAGCAATATTACATCAATCAGTGATTGCAATATATATTTGTGCCATTAGTTCAGCTCTTTATATATAAAAAGGTATAAAAACAAGAAAAATCAATAAAATATATGAAATTTATTTTAATATTATTTAGTCGTTTGTCATCACGCGATCCAATTCCTCACAATTTGCAATCATTTCACTGCAAATCTTTGTTATGTGTTATGTATTTGTGCAAAGATTTTAGCAATTTGTTTGATTAAACTAAATAAACACTTGTATTATAGATCGCTATAATTCAATCGTTTTATCATTAATATTAATTACAATACATTGAGAATATAGTAAATTAACTGTCAATTTCATACATATCTAGTCATCGCTTGTTATTAATATATGATAGAGGAAGACCCTGAACCCCATCCCTAAAAGTTATCGTTTTATCTGTCATTTATAAATTATAATTGAAGAACTCATAGTAATAACAAGACTAAATCGTTTTTATGCATTCAATTAAGATATTAATATTCCCTTTCATTTAATTAAAATAAACATAAAATTATTTCAAAATATAAATAATTTAATTCTTTGTCAAATATCTGGCATTAATTTGGTTGCAATAAGAGAGTGAGAGACGGATGAAGTGACAGAAGTAATGACGAAAACAATTGCTTTAACGCATAACGTGTGAAATAAAATATATGAAATTTATTTTAATATTATTTAGTCGTTTGTCATCACGCGATCCAATTCCTCACAATTTGCAATCATTTCACTGCAAATCTTTGTTATGTGTTATGTATTTGTGCAAAGATTTTGGCAATTTGTTTGATTAAACTAAATAAACACTTGTATTATAGATCGCTATAATTCAATCGTTTTATCATTAATATTAACTTAATTACAATCCATTGAGAATATAGCAGATTAACTGTCAATTTCATACATTTTATAACTAGTCATCGCTTGTTATTAATATATGATAGAGGAAGACCCTGAACCCCATCCCTAAAAGTTATAGTTTTATCTGTCATTTATAATTGAAGAACTCATAGTACAATATTAGTGTAATAACAAAACTAAATGGTTTTATGCATTCAATTAAGATATTAATATTCCCTTTCATTCAATTGAGATAAACATAAAATCATTTCAAAATATAAATAATTTAATTCTTTGTGAAATATCTGGCATTAATTTGGTTGCAATAAGAGAGAGAGAGAGAGAGAGAGAGAGAGAGAGAGAGAGAATTGTTAAGTTAACATAATAGAAAGCGAGTGTTGTATTGAATAATAAGTAAATTAAAGAATTTACTTATGACATGAAAACATTAGTTTTATTAATAAAAACACACTTTGGTTTCCGTGGAAATTATTATTTCTATACAACAGTTATATCGAAAAAGTGTTGTTTAGTAACTCATAAGCGATATAACGATCGAAACATTAAATAGAGTATTGAATTGACATCAGAGGCAGCGGTCGTAAAGTCAAATCTCTTGACGATATAAAACACAAGAATCGAGAGATGATAGACTTGTTGCGTGAGTTAGAGTAATATATTTGTGATTTACGTTAAGCACTGATACTCTCGCATATCATTCATCATTTAAATTGATATATTTATATTTCCTATGAATTAAATATACTGTATATATGGTAGTGAAGCTATTTTGACAAAACAAAAATCTCTAAATGCTTTCAAACAGTTCTCCATTGACTAGCAATGAGAGTGCCGTCAGAAGACGCAAATCGGGCGCAGGTGTTAAGCATCGACCCAATTGTTTGCCAACTCTATCTTCACTTCATTCGCACACTTCCTCTTCAATCAAAAAGAATAAAAGTATGAAAGTTATGATGAGTTCGAGTAAACCAATCAAAACCACGACACAGACTATACGATTAGGGGATCAGGATTTCTCACAGCTCTTCTCTCAGGCAAAGAGCGGATCATCGGTTGTGGTCAACAAAGAGACCGTCGAAGACAACGCCGATCTTCAGAATCTCTCGTTTCAACAGAAAGTAAAAATGTTTTTCGTTCTTCTCATGATTCCGTCCGGTCTTTACCTCTTCAATAATAGCAGTAAATTTAAATCAGACGACAACTCAAACATCCAATTCAATCATATGGGAGTTCCCATATCGGGAATTCCCGGTCAATTTCCCGGCGCTTATCCGGGAGGTTATCAAAATGGAGTGCCGGGAGGTTATGGTGGAGGCTATCCGGGACACGGATTCCCCGGACGGGACGGTAGACCTAACTTTCACGACAGATCGCGAGGACATTACGATCCGGGAGATGCCATTCGAGAGCGTCTGTATTTTACAAATTAGTTTTTGTGTAAATAAATTAATTTTTGTTAATATTTAGATATCGAGCGATTGAATAATAGACATCGCGAGCCCCCACACAGACGGCGAAGACATGCGAATCCATTTGAGGACAGAGCTGAAGAGATGAATCCCGAACATAATCCGGACTACAATCCCGAACACAATCCGGACTACAATCCCGAACACAATCCGGACTACAATCCCGAACACAATCCGGACTACAATCCCGAACACATGAATCCGCATCACAACGAAGACATTGAAAGGCAATTCATGAATCAAATGCCAGAAACAGAGCGTAAAGAAGAGCCCAAAGAAGAGCCAATTGAAAAGAAAGATGACTTTTCTAAGAATAGCGCAGAAACTAATCAAAACTTGAATGAAAAGCCAATTGAAATGAACCAAAATGAAGCCAAAGCGCCGGAACCACAGGTAAATATTGGGACAATTAATCCCATTATGCAAACAAGAAATTCTGGAGAAATGACAAACGGGAAAGAGTTTAAGACAATTCTGTTGTGGACACCGATTGATGAATCAGTAAAAGAAGGCAATCAGGCATTCATTGACGGGAAATGTGTGACTAATAAATGTGTTTTTGTGACAAATAAGTCATTATTGGATAAAAGCGATGCCATTGTGTTTTCACGAGCTGTAAACGGCTGTGTATTTGGCGGTCGGCAATCTGGGTCTGTAGTCTTTACCTATAAGAAATCGCTGCTAAGCGGTGTCAAATCGCGAGTCCTTCTAGAGTTAAGTGACAGTGACCGCATCAACTGGAGCTGGACTTATAGGCCGGACTCGGATATCATATACAATGCGGTTAATGTGGAACAACTCAACCCCGAAGACAACCAATTCTTCAAAGTGTCGGATATCTTCTACGACTGGAGAAAGAAAACGAAAATGATTTTATCGGTTCAAACCGATTGCCACAAAAACTATGGACAGGAGAACGACTACATCAATGAGTTAAAGAGCTATATTGATATCGATGTGCACAACAAATGCGCCGATAATAGCGATGCCGTCGATTCTGGCGACGAAACAGAGCTGAAGACTCTGTCAGACAAATATCTGTTTGCATTTGTATACGAGAGTTCGTGCAAAGACTTTGTCAGCAAACGTTTGCACCGGTATTTGGAGTACAGTATAATCCCAATAGTGTTGGGCGCCGGCGACTACTCGCGTATAATTTCGCCAAATTCTGTGATCAATACGAATGACTTCACTTCAGCTAAAGATCTCGCAGACTATGTGTTAGACATCGGAACTGATTTCCAAAAGTATAAACAATTCTTTGAGTGGAAACGCAACCATCGGATCAGTTACGACAGGAAAGACTTTTGCCAACTTTGCCACAAATTACACAAACAGGACAACGGGAACCGCTCTTTCAAACTCAACGATTGGTGGTAACGGCCGTGACTAACATTCGTGATTATCGATAGTTAGTTAGTTTTGAAAACCAGTATTAATTACGGAATTGAAATTATGTAAAATGACATAATTAGCTGTTTAAGATAATTGAATAACAAAACATAGATTTTTTGTTAAATAAATTATTGTTATTAAAAGCGCACAAATTTAAGATAATTGTTATAAATTCTTATATTTAAATAAACAAATAAATATTAAATTGAATGTAAATCTAAGATTATTTAGTGGCTGCGACAAATTCTAACTCAAGAATCAAGAATTCAACAATCTAATTTTACATTTTTACCTACACATTATGTATGATGTACCTTGCTTATCTATAAATATTTATGTATTATGTATTCTATAAAAGAATTTGTGCAATAAGTATAGTCACTATAGTGTATGGGCTCAGGCTTTTATAATATAGCACACATCATATAAATTTAGAATGCTCTTTTTCTGCTCTTTTATGCGATCAGATCTAATTCATAAAGAAATGTTCAAAAGAGTTTTATATTACGGTTATGTCTATTGATATTTGAGCATGATACCTTTTAATGAATCTTACCCAATGATAAATACAGAAAAATGTCCCATAGAAATAGTTTGTCTGACTAGGGTGACCAGATGTCCAGAAATGGCCTGGATTGTCCAGAAATTAGGTAGTATGTCCAGAATTTGCAAAATATTTTGCACATTACGTCTATGAAGGTGTCCAGGACAAATTAATTCAAAGTAAATAAAAGTCCAGGAATCCAGGATTTTAATATAGATTTATAGTCAAAATCCAGAATTTGGCTAAATTCATCTGGTCACCCTATGTCTGACAATAACAATTGTTTAAATTGAATGAAATATAAAAATACAATTGTTCAAAAACTCGGTTTTTGTGCTTAAGAATATCAATTGGAATAATCTAACCCTTAATTCTATTTATATAGCAACTTCTCGAGTTGGGTAAGATATTTCAATTGACCCAATATTTCAATATAATCTCACTATTTATTTTATTGATCATCTGTTTAATCACAAAATTACATAATAGTTATATAATTTATACAATTGTGAGCAATTATTTGTGCCAAAATAAGTACAATCTTTATAAAGAATTAGTTATAATTTATAACAATAATTAGATTCAATGAATTTTAATTCAACTTTATATAATGAATAATTTGTATTAAAAATCACAAAAAGGACACAAAATGTTGTCAATTATCAAACTGACATTCGCGTCTCTTAGATAAGAGTTTTAAGAACGGGTTTGAAAAGCTGAAGAATCTCGGAGAGTATGGGACCTACACTCAGAAAGAACACCAGTGAAGGTTTGTCGCCTGTTTGAAGAAACAGTCGACGTCCTCTTGGGTTAAACTCAACAGTCTTTCGAATATATTGGTGGCCAACGACTGGCGACCAAACAGTTGCGACAGATAGAGGACCGGATCCTTACGCGAAGACAACTCTACGGTTAGATTGTAAATGAAGGGTCCGTTGAGTGCGAAGAAGGGGGCGCCCATCTCGTAGGGCTGGCCCAGCAATGTGTTGAGCCATCGGATCACTCGTATGCAGTCCTGCAACTCATTGTAGAAGTGGACGATTCGGGGCTGAAATAGTTTCGCCGAATTATGAATCGGACCCGATAACATAAAGCTGTTGACAAAATAGCTAAGCAACTAAACGAAAAACAGTTTGTTTTATTTAAAACAAAAGCATATGCTTAGTTTTATAGGCGTTTTATATTATGAACACTCGTTACGCACATAAAATTCAGACCATATCTGGTGACAGCTTTTACTGATCCAATATTTCATTGCAATCATGAGAAAAACGGCTCCATTTATGTCACTATTTTTGTACTCAAGGATACAATCGTCGCAAACGAACTGATGTTTGAATTTTTTGTACAATTCTTCGTTAATGGAGAGAATGTCTGAGAGTAAAACTCTTCGCTCGTCAATAGATATATCTCTCAATTGATGCAAATTCGGTAAAACAAGTAAATTGTTTGGCGTCAAGAGTTGCGGCTCTAATTGAAAGCCAGACATTTGGTTTCCGACACGAGTATACATTGTTATGGGATCAATGTCTTTGTCGTTGAGTCTTAACAAAGCGATCAAATATTGTCTCAATTCAAAAGCGCACGAATAGCTCCTGTCTTCCCTTTTCAGAAGCTGCGCTCCCAAATCCTTTTGCGTAAAGTTAAACTAACGCAAGTACTTACTCCGGTAGTCAACACTAGACACTTTGAGCAGCTGTTTGGTAACGCCGTCGCTAAGGTCAGCGTTTGGCAGAAGTAAATACAATTGCGACAAATCCACGGTTTGTCCGCAATTCAATGTAATCGGCGACTCATTTGAATAGTTCTCGAGAGACATCTCCAGTAATGATAAGGCATTGCTTCTGGAGTTCTCCTTCAGAAATTTGATGAGAAAGTCGATCGACTTTTTCACTGTCCTCTCTCTTAACCAATTCAAGAGTTTAACCATTCGGTGGTGTCTTTTGCCGACATGTAATGATCTTTTGTTGCGACGACTCTTAGCGGTCACTTCGGGAATGGCGTTGAATACGTTGTCGAAGACGTACGGCTCGACCCAATCGTTGCCCATTAATGTGCTGAACAGCGGAAGAATGTCTCGCTTAAGACCCGGAAAATATTCGATGAGGTTTTCGATAAGAAACAGATTGCAATCCAAATACTTATACGTATAGCTCTTGTCGTTGTCGTCACAATACGTCTTCACAAACAGCGGATGTATGAGTGAATCGATGGAAATGACACCAAACTTGAGATCAAAGACAAAGAAGTCGCTGTCGTTGGACAGTACGGGACAGTTGAGACAATTGGCGATCTTTGCGATACAGGCGTCCGCTTCGTACGAGGCCTGCAGGTGACAGATGTTGAGATCCGACAGCAGTTCCAGAAAGAGCTCTTTGCAAAGCGATGGTAGGATTCTGTCGTCGCAAAGACCTCCTCTCGCTATCTCTTTGGTCGCCTTTAGCTTCTTCTGGAATCGATCCACAATTGTCTTCATTTTCTGCTGCGACGGATCGATACCGCCGTCAAAGACGACAACCGCACGGATCAGACACTTGTCCAACGACTTGAAGAACTGGTAGAGAGAGGCCGCGAATCGACTGTAATCTCCGCCATAGATGTGGTCTTTGGAGACACGGCTCGACTGGAAGTACAACGAGTTCATCAAATTGTTGCCATCGATCACAAGACACGTGTCGTGCAAGTGATGTCTCGACAACAGATCGCTGTTATTCTCGATGAAACTCTTGAGGCCTCGGATTCCCATCGCGTGGTCGCGAGTGTTGGCCACAAAAGCGGTGATCAATAAAAGTGACCACAAATTCAAACACTCGTTGTCTTCAAACAACTCATTGTTTTCATCGTTTCATTCAAAGCATGTGTTGTGTCGAGTGGTGTTCACCCCGTAGTCAATGGCCCACAAACTATCAATCACTTTACGCACAGTTTAACACAATTTGTATGGCAGTGAAGACCCACTCAATCAGTCGGTAAACACCACTGCAATTATTTCACAACTCTTACGTAATATTAAACATTTTGAATGGTTTTAAAACTTTTTATTAAATAAATTACGGATTATTTTATGTGAAATTTATTAATCATTTTTAACTATAATTTCACAACAAATTTGTGCATAAATTCAATACATTTCTAATATATTAATATTAATCATAATTTTCTGTACAACAATATCATGTGATTTGAGTCCTAAATTGTGTACAATTTATATGACATGTAATTAAAGTGCAAAACAAAAGCAGTCGTTATTATTGTGGCGACAATTATATGACGTTTTGTTGTTATGATTGAAGAGTGAATGAAATGAATGTTTCAATGCTTTGAGTGTTTGCTATAATAAGCCATTCATTGGTCACCAAAAACAACACTTGACTCGAGACTAGACCTCACATGAGATCGCATCGGATCCGCTCTCTTCAGCAATAGGTGGTGTCGACAATGCATACGATGGACAACAGCTGTGGTAATACAGTTCCAGCCTTTATCACCAAATTGTGGCGATTAGTGGAGGACAACCATTACGACCATCTGATCCAATGGAATCAGGTTTGTGGACAATGATTACCATGTCTTCAGTCATTATCACATAATGATTGCCAAATGCGGTGACAATTGAGTTGTGCTTCAGTTGTTTGTGTCAGAGATGGCCGACAACTGATCCATTGATTGCCATAAATAGTGTACTCTTTTTATGCACTCATTTCTACTCCCATTTCGTCAAACATTTCAATGTTTTTGCCAATAGTTTTGAAAAGTATTTATACTTTTAATTAATTATTGCATTTATTTTTGTTTTATAATTGTTTACAATTTATTTAAATTCATGTTTTTTAGTGTTTTTAATGTTTGTCTCATATATTGATAGCATTTATAGCGAAAGAGTATTGAATGTGAAATACAGTGAGAAATAGTGACCAAAAATATAGTAAAAGATAATGAAAGACACAAAAGAGTCACAATTATTGTCTATTGAAGTCTACAATAGTCTTAAGCTATAACTGCATTACATAATAGACATTGATTTGCGAACATTAGTCACGTTTATTGGACACGATGTCAGGCTTGGCTTCAATTAATATGTTATGCAATAAAGCAGATACTTATGTAATAATAACGACTCCAGTGGTCACGTCTATTGTATAATGCATTACTATTAATATATAAATGCATTTTATTATTGCTTAACGTTATATAACAGTAATGTTCAAATATTCGCAAATAGTTTTGTAAATTAAAAATGTAATAATTTGTTCAAACAATGTATTGTCAATTAATGATAATTTATTATCAGTAATGAATAGCAATAGAAATTTACTCGCCCTCCCTCTCGCCCTTTAAATTACTCGGGCGCATATTTTAAGAATTAATGTTAATCCTATGAGAATAATATACAATATATTATATATTGATATCTAACAATAAGTTGTAGATTAGTATAAGTTATTTGAATGGATTTTGAATTATTTTTTCAAATCCTAAGGGCTGTAATGGACACCAATTATTAATCCTTGAGATGTTTCATTCAAATGTTGTTTTGATCATAATTTCATGCATTAATTGTTTTGCACTTTAAGAATATTGCTTTTTAATTGAGTATAACATGTAATCGAGTATATATGAGTTAAATTTAAATTATGTAGTTTTGAAACAATATTTAATCGACAAAAATGTTGTATTTATCAAAAATGTTGCAATTTTTTAAATATAAAATGTATTTTACAAATGAACTGATTATTTGACAGAATGGCCGCAGTTTTATAATTCACGATCAGTCGAAGTTTGCCAAAGAACTCCTTCCTCTTTACTTCAAACATTCAAATATGGCTTCATTTATAAGACAACTAAATATGTGTATGAATTGATTGCCTTTTTATATACCATATTATTAAATGCATTGAATAATTGACTTGAATTGACACTAATTTCAGATGGATTTCGCAAAATATCAAACATTGAAAACAGCGGTCTTCGGGCAGAACGCGATGACATCGAGTTCTCTCACATCCACTTCTCGAAGGGAAACGAATCCCAATTGGAATTTATTAAGAGAAAGGTCTCTCTAAAAGTATTTATATTATGTTTTTATTTTATTTTGTAATTTGAATATCATTTCACTTTTTATTGTAATTATTGCTTGAAAATGATCCGCTTCTGCGTCTGTACTTGTATTTGAAGTGATAAACACAATGAATATGTGATACATATTATGATTGGACAGCATTTTTAACCATATTTTAAGTCTCATCAACAGTTACCTATTGGAAAGACTGGATCAGCTGTGGGACTGAAACAGGAAGACGTGTCGGGAATGTTAGAAGACGTGGAGAATATCAAAGGAAAACAGGGATCAATGGACGGACTTTTATCAACGATGCAGAGGGAGAATGAGGCCCTTTGGAGAGAGATTGCGATTCTGAGACAAAAGCATCACAAACAGGAACAAGTGGTCGCAAAATTGATACAGTTTTTCGTGTCTTTAGTACAAAATCGCGGAAATTTAGGAATTAAACGGAAGGCTCAGCTCATGATTGACGACATGGAAGACCGACAGCTCATGAATAAAATGATTAAACGTAACGAATTTGAAGAGAATCCGCGATCCAACGGACCTCTCATTCGTGACGTGACAGATGTAGACGAGTGTTTGCTGAACGCAAAATCACCTCAATCTACAACCTCTGCCTCTTTGAGCGAATTCTGCGAACCGACGGAACACATATTGATCCCTGAAGTGAACGTTTTGAACACAGACTCGTCCAATGAAGAGCTAATGGCCCACTCATCCAAATCTATACCAACTCTTCATATCTTAGACCCTCTACAAGAAAGTATTAAAGAACTCGGTTTAGCTGTCGATTCATCTGAACAACCGATCATTGATGAGACCTCACAAGTGGACAACCTTTTGAACAGTTCTCTGACAACACCACTGATTAATCCCTCCGCTCTTCAGAATCCGTTTGAGAGTCAAATGAAGAAAACCGATATAAAACCCAATGAAATCAAAGATCTTGTGGTTTCGACGGCTAACGACCAAATGATTACACCTATAAATGCAAAGTACGTTATATTTATTTAAAATTGTTTTAATACTTATTAATAATGTGTTACAAACGAACAGCGCTTTCAATGAACACATTGAGGGAATCGATGCGGAGTTGGATTGGCTTCAGGATCAGCTGAGCTCTGGTATTAATATCGACACATCAACTCTGTTGGGGGTAAGGACTGACTTAGGCTTCGGCCTCAGTGACAATATATGGCTCAAACAGGTTCGCAACAATCGTCTCAAAACTCTGAACAAATGTATTCTCGGTTTTATTGCATTTGGTTTTGTTTTGTGTTTAGTTTTTCCCAGATTTTAGAGTAACACTAATACATGAATTTGTATTAATTGTAAGAATTTATTGCTCTAATCATTGAAAACAATTCAAAATTTGTGAATAAATTCTTTTATTAAATTTTGTCAGAGATTTAGTGATTATTAGTGATTGAAAAAAAGTTTTAATTATTTTCTAAATTGATAGCTATTTTCGCTGGAAGACGACAACAGTGCCAACGCTTACATGTCTGCTAATAACTTTCCAAACAACCAAATAGTTGGCAACGAAGTCATTCAATTCAATCCAAACCCACTCTTCGATGACATAGATTTGGACGCATATACGGCTAATGATGACTCTCG
This sequence comes from Medioppia subpectinata, assembly GCA_905368565.1. Lineage (NCBI taxonomy): Eukaryota > Metazoa > Arthropoda > Arachnida > Sarcoptiformes > Oppiidae > Medioppia > Medioppia subpectinata. The sequence continues at coordinate 11,145 of CAJPIZ010000430.1, forward strand.
AGGTATTACTGCAACAATTGTTTGAAGTAAATATAGTGCTAATGAATGTCTATTTCTTAGATCCTTTACTAGAAGAGCCACTACTGCCTGACCTATCGTTGGAAAGCGAGGGCACAGTCAGCTTTCCCATCGAAACCAAGACTCCGCTTAACAATCATAAGATCGTGCCATAAGAGGTGCCATAAGAGGTCTTTCATTTCAAGAGAAGCCGTCTTTTAATTCTAATGTGAAACTCATTTGAATTAATGTTATAAATAACAAATAGTTTTGATCTAAAAGTCCTTTTTTCGGTCAACTTATATAACATATATTTTAAGGCAAAATATATACATTAATTTTAATACATGTGTTGAAGGCATTGCTGCTTAACATTGACATTGAAATTAATTGAATGCCTGACAACTAAATGTTTATTAATTAAATATATTAAAATAATCCCATTTTTGTTAATTTAGTATCAAATATGATAAACACAGTGAACACAGCAAAGAGAGCACTGGAATAGTAGTCTCACGAAATATATTTACTTATATTTGACTAAAGATTTATAAATAAATTAAAAAAGTATTTAACATCAATTTCCCATAAAAACAACCATTTATTTCATAAAATTATAAATTGATTTCAATAATAAATGTCACGAATTCTATGGAATGGCGTTTTCTGTTCAATTAGTTGACTATTTTCTCGCCTAAAATCCCATAAATAAAAATCAATGATAACTGAATTGATTGAACATTTTGTATCCAATGAACGGATCCGTTCGCTAATCCTATGGACAGCCACTATAGACGCGGCCCTTATTTCTACTTCGAATTCATCTCCGCTTTGAAACAAATGATTTTCGTCTTTTAGCACATCTTTTAGTCGTTGCGAGTATTCAATGACATCGAAGTATACCAACACTTGTGGCACTCTTTTGGGTATTAATTTAGGTTTCAGACTTAAAGCAATTGAATTTTATTATTACAATACCTATAATCGGCAAACATTGTGATAACATCGATATCATGGAAATATCCAAATCCCTGTCCTTCAAAAGCGGCCCAAATGTCTGCGATCAGAATCTGTGCTCTTTTGTAAAATGAGACTAAATTTGTTGGCAAATTAAAATGTTTGTCCATTTTATGTTACAATAAAAGTCTCACCTCTTTGTGCTCTATATATAGTTTGGTCTCGAAATGAACTAAAATTGTTTACAATTAGCGGCAATAGGTTTGTTACTTTCGATTCGCTTTCTTTCAAGCAATTTACAAAACTAGAGCCAAATTTCTAGGTTTAAGTAGAAATGATTACTTCAAAGAATAGGTATTAAATAGATAAGAAACAAAGAGCCACTTATTTAGTGTCTCATCTATTGGTCAAATACGGCAAAAACAACTCAAACCTCATTAAGAACTCTTCCCGATTCTCTTAAGACTTCCAATCGTTTTAAAAGTAATGGCATTTCTATGCCATTATCGGTGGCGAAAATTTCTCTGAACTTCTTTTCATTAATATTTCCGTAAAATTGTGGATCAGTTATAGGAATGCCTTTACTTATAGCTCTATTAATAGCGGCACAAAGAGCCCAATAGCCGGTGTGGCCGTCAATGGTATAGTCCTCGTTAGGGTTCGGCCAAAACGAGAAGTTTAGTGAATCGATAACAAAAATCCAATCAATAGTCTTCTGATCGGCAACTTTGGGATGGAGTGGATGTTCCCTCCAAACACTCGTCCCATACTTTTTGCTCTCGATTTCATGTTTTAACTATAAATAATAATAATATTCTAGCATTAAATTAAAATATTTCAAATATTAATGAATACTGTTAAAGCATTATACTTTATAATTTATACAACTAGTTTTTGTGTAAAATGAAAGCATTTTGTTTTAAAGTTTAAAACTTAAACTTATTTCAATTACTAGTTTAGTAACATTTAATCATTTAACCAATATAGAGTCACAAATTTTATTATTCCTGTAAATAATTTACTTTTTAGTTGATAATTGTTTAAAATATACTAATAGTAACTGTAATATCAGTTAAATAATATCATATTTAATATGTTTGAATAAAATATGCAAACCATTTGAGCCATCTTTTCAATGCCTTCCTCTTTAATCCATACATCTTTAGCAGAATTGACCACAGATTCCGAGGACACCAGAGGATCCACAAAATGAGGTTCAATTTCACTCATTATTTAATATTTAAAACTAACACTAATTCTAACTAAATATTGGTATCAAATAATTGCAACAAATTGTGTCCAATAATCAAACATATGATCGTTGATATACTTTAGATGAGAGCACTGTTTGTGTGATTCAAACCAATTATCAACTATTTCTTGCGATAAAAGACTGCATCAGTAGTACTACTGATTCAGTACTTATCATCAAATGTCAATCCATTTGACAATTAGTGTCTATTATTAAACGTGTTAAACATCACTAAAGCATTGAGTTCTAAGCCATAAATCAGTTCTTAATATCATTCAAAGTTATCGCCAAAATTAGTGTCAAAAATTGTGTGATGGCTAAAAATATTTTTGAATAAAAAATCATAAAATTAATTTTAGATAACCTATGGTACAAGTCTATGGCACAAGTAATGCTATTCCAATCTCTCTGTAATTGCAATTTTCAAATATAATAAATTGCTTCACAAATTGAGGTTTTTGTATCGATTTAACCATAAATTAAATATACAAATTAGGGTTGAATAATAAAGTATCGTATGAATAATATGATGGAAATGATTCAATTCAATTTAATGTAAATATGTTTTATTAAAAATGTGTAATAATTTACTCGGTGAACATTTTTTTGAGACCGTGTTTATAACCATTAAATTCTTATTTATTACAATTAAATTTATAATTAAATTAAATATTGTTTATACTTTGGAAACAACACTTTTCTAGAATATATTTTCATTAATTATGTGAAAAAGTTGCTAAAAATATATTTATTAGTTTATATGCAATAGTTGTGAAAACGACTCAAAATAAATATCCCAAAAAATACTCGTAATTCCCCACAAATTTTCAACGGAATAACAGGGAATTGTCGTTCGGCGGGGATTTGAGATCGCGTTTCATGTGAAGGACAGCGTCTCCGACAAGATGTTTAGTGCCCGACGGGTAAGAGTTGGCTCTCTTCGAGATGTATTCAGTGGTGTGAACGTAGAGGTGTTTGCAGAGTTGGGGCTTATTTTTCGCTCTAAATAATTGCAACCATTTATTAATAAAGCGATTCAAGTGTTTTGCAAATGCATTGATAACTTACTTATAGTTACAATACGGACACCGATGAGGATAGTCTGTCTCATGAAAGGATGTGTGGATTTTCAAATCTCCCGGACTTTTGAAGGCCGCGGGACAGTCTAGGAGTAAATCAATAATACAATTAATAAAACATATAATTAACGTATCATTTAGTTATGACATGACGTACTCAGACAAACATATGAGAACATTCTTCTACTTCCTTGTCTTATATTATTGACATCAATGACTGAGACTGAAGGCGTTGGAGGTGTGGTCTCATCGGTGGCAGCGATTGGTTCAATCGATGATTTTTGTGCTTCAATTGCTTTCGTTTTGTGTTGATTGAGATGATAGAGGAAGTGATTGGAATCCCTGGTCTCAAACTCACAATAGGAACACTTAAACGTTTCGTTTGTGTTATGAGAATGGAGTCTCTCGTGAACGAAGATATAGGTTCTCCTCTTAGAAGTTGTCGAACAGAAGCGGCACTGAAATAGTTTTCGTCTATTGTTTCCGATCTGAACCCAAGTGAAAGGAATGTCGGACTCGTCTCTATCATCTGAATCGTCCATTTGTTCCGCCTCTCCGTCGGCAGGGATTTCGCAATAATTAATGGGTTCCTGAGTGTCGTCTCCGTTCTGGTAATGGACTTTCATGTGTTGGTTCAGGAGATGGAGATAACTGACAGAATATGTACACAGAGTACAAGAATACGAGGAGTTTCTATTTGGGCGGTGAAACTGTTTATGGTATAAGAGCTGCGTTTTAGTGCCGGCAATGAACGGACATTTATCGCATCGGTTTTTACTAACACTGGCCGACTGTCTCGCCATTTGGTTCTGATTTCTTTGATTAAGATAAGCCTGATTTCCATTGTCTTCGCCCTCATATATGACTAATTCGCTTTCACTGTCGTTCTCGTCGTCTATTTGACTGTTATTCTCATTAAAGCTATCCATTCCTGTGTCAGCCATTGGACTGTTAGGATCCTTATTATTGTCTTCATTATTGGCCTCATTCTCATTGTCTGCGTGTAAAAGCATGTGCTTTACTAATGACTTCTTTGCGTTGACCTAAATATCACATTCAATGTATATTTAGTATATTTTCTAATAATTCATCAATATTTTTAAAAGGGTTAAAATGTCTTCTAAAAAATTACACAAATAGTGAACGAGAGAGAGAGAGAGAGAGAGAGAGAGAGAGAGAGAGAGACTCACCCAATAAGGACAATGCGGGCATTTGAATGGTCCGCTTGAAGGCTGATGTCTCTTGACGTGGAAATCCATGTGAAAAGCCTTTTCAGCCCTAAAAGGACACAAATCGCAGCGAAAACTTCCTTTAAAACCACTGATGCGTACGCTTTGGTGCGACTCTTGGAAAGCCTGAACAGCACTGGGAAGATGTGATGTCGAGGCGCTCATCATTTTGGGCGCTATGTTGTCGTCTATTATTTTACACATCGTTTTATTTACAGTACATCTGAACCTCTGTTCGACGTCTTCGGAATTGCTTTGATGTCTGGCAACGCAATGGCGGACAACCACTTCTCGCCAATTGGAGTCAAAGCCACAGCGCCGGCATCGGTACGGCTTCATTCCCGCGTGACTACTCAAGTGACTCACCATTACTTTGCTTTCTTTGTGCTTAAATTCACAGTAAGAGCACTGGAGTTGTTTCGTGTCTTCGGGCGTAGAGTTAACCGAAGGGTTGGAATTGTAGGGAACGTTGGGTTGAAATGAAGGATTGAAGCCCTGATTGTATTCCATGTTTGCATTGGACTCGTCGTCCTCTTCTCCCTGAACCTCAAAACAGATGTCAGGAGTGATGACAATACTTTCGGGATCGGGACAGTTGTAACTGTTGTCGTCTTCGCACTCCACTTCATTCGTCTGATTGTTAGTGTCGTTGTCTTCGTATTCGATGCCATCGTTTGGCTCCAAACGCGCTCTTTTGGCTCTGAAGTCAATCTTTGGATTACTTGTGTTGTTTGCGATCACCTCTTTCTGGTTGACCCAAACCACGTATTTATTATACTTAGAATAGTCACGCTTTCCCGACTCGTGGACGAGCATAGCCTTCGCTTCGGCGTGTTTGGGATCCCTTTGAGACTTCATCTTAATGTGTTTCGTGACATCCCATTCCCAGTTAGACCGGTGGCCACAAACTGAGCACTGGAATGGTTTTGTGTTCAAATGCTGTACGAAATGCACGTGAAAACGACTGGCAGTACTGCAGGTGAAGTCACAGTAAGAGCACCGATACATTTTCACTTTACCAGATTTGGTCACTTCCGGGTTTGACTCGTGAGTGTTGGCCGTATTCTCTGTTGGTGTCGACACTTCTCTGTCGTCGAAATCAATTTGCAGTTCATTCTCGTTGTCGTCTTCGTCGCCCAATTGAGCGCCAGTTTCGTCGCCGTTGTTGTGCTCGTCGTTGTCCTCATTATCATCGGACAGGTCATCAAAGACAAGGGGTCTCTCTTCGTAGTCATCGGGAAGTGGCGTGTCGTCCATTTTGATCTCTTCCATCTCTTCGTTATAGTCGTCATAATCTGCTTCTCCGGACAGAATGGAGGCGTCGTTATCGTAATCACCGGACATCTCGTGACTGAACTCTTGAATGAGTTTTTGATTCCAATCGATTGAATTGTCGAGTGAATGATTGCCATCAGTTTGTGACTGAATTTGCTGTTCCATAAGATTCAAGTCAGGCATTGGGAGTCGACTGTGATATTTCTGAATGTGTCGATTCAGATCTCCTTTCCATTTGCTCTTAAATGAACAATAAGGACAAGAAAATGGCCGCTCTTTTGTATGGACTCTCATATGCTTTTCGAGTTCTGATATCCAACGCGTTTGATAACTAACAGATTAAATCAAAATATGGTTAAAACATAAGTCAAATGTTTGATAGCAATGGATGGCATACCCGCACACTTGACACTGAGTGGGGTTCTTGTCCTCCTGTTCTTGTTTTCGTTTCGATTGATTGTTTTGTACTTTCGATAGGCCTTCAGTCAAAACCTCGGCAACGCTTTGGGCGAGTGGTGTAGAAGTGGATGGAATCGGTTTGTTTCGCTTACGCTTAGGATTCAATTGCTCTAAAATGGTCACAATATTACTGGTCTGACTGTCCTCCTGATGCATATGTGTCAGATGTCTCTGAAGCCAAACCAAGTTCTCAAACTTGATCTCACAGAGAGGGCACTGGAACTTCTTCTCGGGATGATATGCGCTCTCGTGTTTCTGCAGTTTTGCAAACGTTTCGGTTTGAAAGTTACAATATTTACACTTTTTCAGAGATCCCTGTTTTGCCACTATTTTGCCGTCGGTTTGTCTCACAAAAGTGGTCTGCATTCGGGCCGCAGCGGCGATGGGACTGGTCTGCGATCCCCCCTCTTCCATGCTCTGTGTAAACAAATGGCCCAACGATTCGCCGTCTACTTCCCCCTCCTCTTCGACGGTTGAATTAATTTCCTGCTTAACGATGTCATCCGTGGGATTGGGATCAGCTTCAAACGAATCCACAGGTTGTGGCGCTTCGCCGTTGCCTTTGTCTCTGTGGTGTTGAGTCATGTGAACGGTTAGGGCTATGAATAAGAAAATGTTTAATAAAAAAGTCAATAAACATAGAAAACGTCTCAATAAATACCCTGTTTCTTATCGCAGGCAAAACTGCATTTCGTGCACTTGAAGAGCCCATTGGAGTAGTGACTCCTCACATGTCTGTCCACATTCCAAGAGTAGGGACTCTCGAAGTCACACATTTCGCACTTTATTTTAGGCGCCGAATGGTATTTCATGTGCTTCTTGAAGAGGTACTGAACATTAGTCATATACCCACACGTCTGGCATTTGTGGTATTTTTTGGCGAAAATAGACTTCTGATCACTCATTCGCCTTTGATTTGCGGAGATTTGTCTTTGAAGAGCTATTTTGCGCTTTTGATCGCTAACCGACTTTTGTTGTGACATTAACTTAGCTCTCGGGGGACCCGGAATGGTGTGATTCACGTGTGATGTGGTCACCATTGCGGGTGAGGTCAGTGTCGGCAGTTTGACCCGAATCTTGGGCACAACATTGTGCTGAAGAGGCGGTGGTGGCGGCGCTGTGCTATCGGCCACCGGTTCCAGTGGCTCGATCTTAGGGGTGACTCGCAATTTGTTTTGCGACACAGCTTTCGGTTTACTAGATTTGGGCGAAGAGCCCGACAGTTCGGGCGGCGGTGTCATCGATGTCTCCAATTTGTGGACTAACAGCAAATGTCTCTGTAGTTTCTGAACGTATTGACACGCGTACACACAATAAGGACACTCGACAATCTTGAGGCGCTGTCCGTGAGCGTCGCGCCTGTGGTATAGGAACTCACGCGGGTTTATAGTCCGAAATCCGCAATCATTGCACGTGTATTGACGCCGAATACGAGTCGCCGGCAAATCATCATTACTGCCGACACTCGCCGGCGCCGCCATCTTCTTCTTAGACACTCGAGGAGTGCTTCCGCTCGAAGAAACCAAATCACTGACAGAATTCTCGTGAGACGCCGGAGACACCTGTCCTGAAGACACGTACCAATTGTTAGCCTCCAACTGATCTCTCGACGCGTTCTGAAGCGAAGCCAAATTCATAAACAGATTGGGCGAGTCGTCCATAAAGCCCTCCTTCCAGAAGTTCTTGTCGTCGTCTTCGTCGTCATCGTCTTCTTCTTGGGATCTGTTGGCAGAATTCACTTCCTCTTCGATTCGACTCGCATTCAGTTGTCGTTCATTCAAATCGTAATTCTGTTCGTATTTTGAAGCGTAAGCGTTGCCGTCAGTAGTGCTCTCTTCGCCGCCGGCGGACACCAGTTCTTTGGCGAACTTCACTTGAGCTGACTTTAGGATATCTCTGTGTACTTCCAATTGATGCCGAATCAGTGTCTCGTTGTCTTCGGAGAGGAAACCGCAGAATTTACAGCTCTTATTACCTTTAATTGAGAAAAAAACAAAGTGTTAACCGATTGCCGATAAAAGCGGTCAAACAAATACCTTTTGAGCCACAAATGCCGTGAACTTCGCGCCGATGTCTAAGAAGATTGGTTTGATATGCCTTTAAGAGGGGATAAGAGGTATGAGAAGAGAATAGAGATAATTGGTGTAAGTTGTGGTGTGAATGGTATGTATGGTATGAATGGGTGACAAACCGTGACGAAGGGGCAGAGGACACACTTTAAGGCGTTCTCCACGTGAGTGACGGCCTTATGTCGGGACAACTGTCGGGCACTTTGGGCTTCAAATGAACATTCACTACAGGGGTATGACATCTTCGGGACCGGTATTCGAGCCATTCCTCTAATTCATGCTCTAAGATGTGTATCAAATATGAGGTCAAATGAGAATCACTTCAATCACTTCACAATACAATCAATGTTTGGTTTTTCAATCAAATGTTAGACACAAACCAAAAGGCAATTCAATTCACAACAGAATAAACGAAAATAATATTCGGAAATAAATGGCAATCAAAACAAGAAATACAATAATGATTGAGACGAAGAGCGCATCTCTCGTGCAAATGAGCCACAAATGCAATCCATGTCTTATATATGTCTTATTGGGGCTAAAATGGCTGCAAAGGCTCTAAAGGCGATGCATATTATCTGTTATAGAGAAACACTCAATGGTTTGGTTACTGAATGCAGTGATGGCTGCCATTGAAGTAGTCATGACATGAATGTACTGAATGTAGTGATTGCTCGGCAGTCAAGGCGTGCCATCCATAAGACTCAGCACTGACTGCAAGACTCTCTGAAGTGGTTCAGCATTCGTTGTGTGGATGACTGGTGTGTATCTGCTTTTGGGTGACGTCCACAACGACTCCACTCTTAGTGGAAATCATCGATTCGTAGAGACTGTGACTTCACTCAGAGCTTCCACAGCACTGCTATCCCTATCCTGTTTGGCTATACCTATACATTACAGACAACTCTCTGCCACTCTCTGCCACTCGACGACACAGTCTGTGCCACAAACAGAACTCAATGGCAAATAAATGGCACAAATGGCAAAACACTAACCACTTCTCCCAACCAACCAAACCATGCATTCTTTGCACAGCATTTCAACCATTCATACCATTGCCAGTCATGTACTGATGATAGCAGCCATCACTACCTCTCTCTCACACTTTAGTTGGTCTCTCTTCCTCTCCCTTCCTCTCCCATGCATTCAACACATCTAATCATTTCTCTGTCATTACATTTCACATAATCTTCTAATCATTAAATGTCTCACTTTTTTCAGTTACAAATTAATATTCATTTTTCGGTGATTACTAAATGACTAACGAGTGTTCAATTCACCGGTTCTTACAGTTAATCATTCACTTTAGGCCTAATTTCTATACACTATTCAACCCTTTTAAGCAGTTCTCAACAAAATAGGCACTAAATATGAATCAAAATTAATTGTACACATGGTTATTCTAAAAGTAGACAATATTTATGGCATTTATAATAAAAATTATTTCATTCAATATCTGCAAACACAGAGGAAGTGTTTTCTGCCAAAGTTTTCCTATAAAATCTATGTTTATCTAATTTAACTATTTATATGATTAATACAATCATTCATTTTTGTATCCAAAACATGGCTCTCATATGAAACTCATTGTTAAGGTATTAATTCTTCTCAGAACTGATGTTAGGAATGATAACTAAAATAGAGGTTTGCTTTGCGAGAGTGCGAGTGAAGGCGAGACAGAGACTCACTCGTCAGCGATCGCCAACTCTTTTAGATTCACTAAAATAGATAATCAATATATCAATGAACTGAAGGTAAAATGGGATCTCTTTTTAAATAAAGCTTTCTCTTTCTTCCTCTCACTTTGTCTCGAGTTTTACTCAATTTTTCAAAACTAAATATTCCTTAAAATTTCTTGTTTTTATTGAATTTAATTTTTCAGGAATATTACCTTTGAATTCATGAAAACCCACAAAAATTCAATATTTATCCACATTTCTAGCATTGAATTCTACTTAACACTAGAATTAGACATAAATTATTTTTTCAAACCAAAGTTTATGGTCGCCGGGTATTTAAGTGTGAAGAATATCGAGTATTCAATGAAATATTATATATAATTATTAAGTTTCTATTGTACTATATTTTAACGCTTGCACTAAAATGAATACAAGTCTAGAACTTAAAGCACTCGTAAGGGAAAGGCATTTGTTAGAGAAAAAGCATAATTGTTTTTATTGTGTAAAAATTCATGCAAACAATGAATAGTTTAAATCAAATCACATTTAAAGCCAAACGAGAAAATTGTGGAAAAAGAGAGATAATCACTGTTTAAGGAATTTGTAGATCAAATCCACAATCAATTCATATCTCAATTAAAGACAGGATTTTGAATAAAGTTAGCCTTAAATCTAGTGCTAGTATTGGCGAAGAGGTGTCACGACTTGTGCCATATATTGCACTCAAATCGCAGGCATTGGAGACATAATTGAGTGAATGATTCAGTGTTTCATTGCGTCTGAAAATCAGTGAAAGTAATCATCACTTCATTTGAACCAAAGAGTGAAACACTCGTCCAAACACTTGTTCACCGCTTCCTCTTCTTCTCCTTTGGATCCGTTTCAACATATTTTTGAATTGAGTGCTGAAAACGAGCGGACAATCGGCGACACAAATGGCAGACAATAAGTTGTATGACATCTTAGGGGTCAATAGAAACGCTTCCGTCAATGAAATCAAAAAGGTTTGCCTTTCATTGTCTTTTGACATACCTTTCGGTGTTTAACACCTTTTGTCTTAATTATGGTCTCATTTATGACTGAATGGACACTAATTGATCTGTTTGTATAGCAATACCGCAAACTGGCGAAGACATACCATCCCGACAAGAATCAGGATCAGACAGAGGCCGAGAAGGTATACATCGACCGCCACTTACCACAAGAAACTGATTGATGATAACGACAATTGATTGAATTAATTACAGTTCAAAGAGATTTCTTACGCCTACGAAGTGCTGTCGGATCCGAACAAGAAGGAGGTGTACGACCGCTACGGACTCAAAGGATTACAAGAGGGCGGCGGTGGCGGCGGCTTCTCTTCGGCTGAAGACATTTTCTCGCAAATGTTTGGCGGCGGAGGACTGTTCGGTGGTTTGGGAGGATTCGGAGGAATGGGTTTGTTTTAGATACTTTAGAAATGATTGTAAACTTGTCTTATAATACTAACCACTCGTTTTTGGTAATCAGGCGGCGGTCGGAGGCGTCGACGAGGAGAGGATACCATTCATCCATTGAAAGTATCGCTCGAAGACCTTTACAACGGAAAAGTATCTAAACTTCAATTAAGCCGTAATGTGTTGTGTAAAGCGTGCGACGGGTGAGAGTGAACACATGAACACGTGGTTCATCACTAAACATGTTTTAATTGGTAACCTTGTGTTTGGATAGGTTGGGAGGAAAGCCGGGCTCTCGCGTGAAGTGCGTCGGTTGTAAGGGTCAGGGCATGAAAGTTCATTTGCGACAATTAGGCCCCGGAATGCTTCAACAAATGCAAAAGCAATGCGACGACTGCGGAGGTCAGGGAGAAGTGGTGAACGAGAGGGACCGGTGCCGCACATGCAATGGAAAGCGCGTCACGAATGAGACTAAAATACTCGAAGTGAATGTCGACAAAGGGATGAGAGACGAACAGAAAGTGACCTTCAGAGGCGAAGGAGACCAACAGCCAGACATCGAGACGGGAGACGTGATTATTATCCTTCAACAGAAACCTCACGAAAAGTTTCAACGAAACGGAAATGACTTATTTCTGCCGCTAACCATCTCTTTGACTGAAGCGTTGTGTGGATTCGCGTATACTCTGAAGCATTTGGACGGACGGCTTATCCTAATTCGTAGTAAACCCGGAGAAGTGATAGTTCCCGGAGCTGTCAAAGGAGTTAAAGGCGAGGGAATGCCTATCTATAGGAATCCCTTTGAAAAAGGAAATCTTTATATCAAATTTAATGTGGAATTTCCGGAAAACCATTTCATAAATGAGGCACAACTCAAACAATTCGAAGCCATTCTTCCGCAACGTATTAACGCCATTGATATCGACCTCAACGACGAACACACCGAAGAAGTAGATCTCCACGACTACGACCCGTCTAACGACCGCAGCAATGGTCGCAGCGAAGCCTATGATAGCGATGATGATGGAGATGGAGCTCGAGGTCCGGGAGGTATTCAATGCGCCAGTCATTAGATCTAATGAATTGGTCGTTAAATAAAATTTAGATTAGATTTAATTTTTCAAAACAAATTTTCAATTTATTATTAAAATTATTCAATTGATTAAAACCTTTAAATAAATATTTTTCACAAATTATACAATTTCTTGTATTAAGGCATTCCTCCAAACCATTAGTTTATCACTTTATAAACGATTTCTTCAACTTTTATACATATAATTAGTTTTAATTATTGAAACGAATTGTTAAAATGATTGCTCTTTTTAATTATAATCCTCGAAAAGAATAGTCTTTTATTTAATTCATTTAAACATTAATTGGATTTTTAATTTTTTCTGCTTTTGTGAAATTTCATACGAATCTAAGTTTCATACGATTCTTGACAAATAAAATGTGTAAAAAGCAAGAAATTGTGTATTGGATTAGACGTCCAACAATTGCCTCTTTGTTTGATTTGCATTTTCTGATTGTGTAAAAAATGTTAATTAATATTTACAGAAAACTAGATTTGATTTAAATAAAATTTATATCCAATTTATAATTGAAATTATATTAATTATCAAATAAATCGTGTATTAAACAAAACAAATGATTGTTTATTTAATATAAATAAAACTTAATACCGTATAAACTTTATTATAATTTTTATGTATAAACGAGTGGTAAATAAAATGTTATAATTTGAATTCTTAATTAAGTTATACGAGTAGTGCTTTTTATTTGTTTAAAAATTAGTGCATTTGTTATCGACTATATTTAAAATACTGTAGTGTTGTTGTGTTGCAAATAGATTTCGTTGTAATCATGTCTTAGAATCCATGGTTTTTATCATTTTTTGACAATTTATTAAAAATGTAAGTCTTATATAGTATTGCACGTCGTTTAAGGAATAATTATTTTTATTTTAATTATTCTGTATTTGCAAATGTTTTATGACCTAAGGAGCTAAAAGTAGGCCGAATAGGCCGACACATCAAACAATTGCTTACGAGCGAAGGGTACCACATGATGGACGCCGATTCTTTTCTAATGTTACAGCTTAAGTCTATGGCTATACTTTAACATGGGGAATCTTCCACAGGATTAACATGGGAACGCTTTAACATGAATTTCTATGGGATTGCATTAATCTATGGGACTAATGCTAATTCTATGGGTAATGCTAGGTCTATGGGTAATGTTAAGTCTATGAAGGACTCATATGAAATGTGTAGATAATGCTAATCTATTCTTTAAGCAATACCCGAAATGTGGTTAACGTATAGATAATTACTTATACTGTAATTAATTTTTGGAGAAATACTCGTCAAGTTATATTATATTAGACTTTTAATGAATTACTGATTATTTTGCGTTTCATTCAAATCAGATTATGATCTATGAGGGAGAATAGTGTATTAACCAATGAGAAGGGTGTCGATTGACCTGGTGAGTTTTGAATGAAGGTAGAGTTGCCATTGGGTTCAATGTAATATATGCATATAA
>CAJPIZ010000431.1:0-25102 GCA_905368565.1 Medioppia subpectinata
GCCAAACGATAGGCGCCAATGAATATTGGAAGCCTTTATATATGCCGACAGGATTTACAGGAAATTACAGGACAGGACAGGACGGGACAGGAAAATATTTTGACATTTAGTACAGGATCGGGACGGGAATAGATATCTTCAGGACAGGACGGGAATGTGTTTTAGCTATCATTTGGAGCACTAATATACACTCATTATTGTTGTCCGAAAGTTATAGTAATAGTTGACGTAATTGTTGTACAGTTTGTGTTCACTGAATGTGTTTTTCACTGTTTTTGAGTGTTTTGTATGAATTGTATGTTTAGTTGAGTTCATGTGAACACAACTTATGGACTAATAATGCATTGAATGAAGTGTTGAATTGAAGGCAAACAACGATTGACTGATTGTGTGATCGTTTGGATCAGTTGTAGACAATGACAACGTCTTCGTGTGATTTCGAAGACATGTATCGCTATCTGGAAAGAGCGCAGAAACAGATGACTTGTACTCTGGATGTGAACTCAAACACCAATCCCTTCGACGGACCCAACAATTATCACACCATTAATGATCTCATAACTGATCTGCAGATGTATTGCGACACTCTTTGCCACCAATTGTCCCACGAATTGACACTCATGTCGACCAACCATCACAACCATCGCGAGCCACACGCGGACGACACGGAGTCCAGCAATGGATCCAATAGTGGACTCAATGGCAAGCCGTCCACCGAATCGATGACGGAATCCAAAAGTCAGTCGATGGCGAGCATCGGTTCCCAGTCTTCGCAGTCGCCGACACTTCACACCAATTGTGACACAATTGGCAGTACTTATGGTCACCACAAGACTTATGGCACTCATATGAACACCGGTTTACACATCAGTTATAACCGATTGTCTCAATACGAAAACAATGACGAATTGGAGACCGAATTAATGACTGCCCAACAGATCCATCAAATCGTATGATTACTTACATAATACTTATTAATACCTGTATTATTACCATATATTTCATATATTGGTATTAATTAATGCAAACCTAACCCAATGTCATGCTATCAGTGATCGCATCTTTCAATTGCTATTTAATTGTGATTTTATTTGGAAATACTTTTGAACCGAAAATAAGTTTTTAATTAAACATTTGTTAACAAAGAAAAACTTGTTTTCGTATTAAGTATTAAGTAATTTGTTTTCATATATTAGTCTATAATATAATATATGACTGTTTTTGACTTTAAAAGCATTTTGAAAGTTATGCCAAATTTTGAGAAGG
Organism: Medioppia subpectinata; assembly: GCA_905368565.1. Taxonomy (NCBI): domain Eukaryota; kingdom Metazoa; phylum Arthropoda; class Arachnida; order Sarcoptiformes; family Oppiidae; genus Medioppia; species Medioppia subpectinata. The sequence continues at coordinate 1,267 of CAJPIZ010000431.1, forward strand.
CGTTCAAATTTGTAATTTATGATGAGTTCATATAATTGTTTGAAATATATTATGTAATTATATGTTATGCGAAATGCGGGGTTAGAAGAGTTGAGGCCTTCAGCCCTATTATACAGCATAAGCTGTGGTGAGGAGGGGTGGGAGGGCTGAGACATTAGTCCTCTTGAATCCGGATTGAAATGCCATGAAATCAATTGAAATGTATGATACAGTGGTATAAAATATGCATTTATATGAATAATACATAAACACTTTAGTTTCCACTGTTTTGTGGGTCGAAAGCAAATGCGAGTCAAATGAACTTATATTTAGTTCAATTATAACATTATATTAAACGAAAACTACTTTAATTCAAACCTTTTACTTAATAGTCAATTATTTTTAGATTCAATTGTTTATAGAAATTGTTATGAATTCAGGTCTTTGTGTCAAAATATGTTAATCTCTTTTTATATCAAACATTGAGTCCTTTTATTATTATTTTTGTGAACACTTTATACGAAAACATGTTTATTGCCTTTAAAATGCATTTTTATTTGTATTTTGCACTTAAAAACACATTAGAAATAGAATCCAATTATAAATATATTTTGGGTTTTTTCAGAATATAAACCGAGATATATATAAGTGAAGCAAAGGTGGAGTCATTTAAATGTATTTTCGTGTAATTACTTAAGTATTTTGACGAAAGCTATCATTAATTTGATTAACTTTTAAATATTTAAATTATTTACAAATTAAATACTTTTAACTTATTTACTCTAATATCGATATTAAGTGTCCTAAAAGTCAATATACAATATGATAGCAGAGATATTGCCATAAAATCAAGTGCTTATTATTATAAACTAATATATTTTCGAATTTTAATTATGTTTAGCATATATTTACTGAAACTATGAAATTATTTAAAATCCAAATTACAAAATATTTATTTATTATAAATAATCCTCGCATTAATTAATTTACCAGAATATATGATTGTATTTGATATTTAAAGCATAATATGTTTTATATTCTTAATTAGAAATAATTTTTTGAATACAATAGAGACAACAAATTGGTTTAAAGAACAACATTAATAATAATAATAATAGTAATAATAATAATAGCAACAGAAATAATGATAATTATAATAATAATAAAAATAAAAATGTAGACAACAATAATTGGGTCAATACATTATCGAAGGGTAGCCTTTTGGATGGGACGCCGACCCGGACTCCAATTTTTGGATGCGATTTGGATGAGTTGGAGCCGTCAAACTGTGGCTTTGCTTTACCGGCTTTTATTGAGAAATCGTTGCTTTTCTTATCGCGAAAAGGGATCGATTCTGTGGGCATTTTCCGCAAATCTGGTGTTAAGTCACGTATAATGTGTTTGAAAGAAGAAGCAGAGAAGGGAACTCATATTGACTTCTCTGATGTGTGTGTCTATGATATCGCAGATGTGACCAAATTATGGTTCAGAGAAATCACTGATCAAAACACCAAAAAACCAAAACAACTTTTAACGCAACAAATCATTAGTTGTTTCAAACAAAACAAAAAAGAGCTGACATTGTGTGCGATTCCTGACAACCAAAGAACTGTTTTGCAAATCATTCTCAGATTCCTATCACTTGTCGCGAGTCATTCCGACGCCAATCAAATGAATTGTCATAATTTGGCCATTTGTTGGACACCATCTCTATGTGAATGCGATGGCGATCAGCAACTCTTCGACGCCCAGAAGTGCCTCGAATTCTGTATCGATAATTGCGAAACACTTTTCATTATTTCAGTCAATTCCTACTCCCTTTCAATTACGGACACCAATTGTCCGCTTCCTCACAAACACGAGGCCACAGCTCTTGTCGACTGCGGACCCAATGATATACTCAATCGTGTGCTTTACGAGAGGTTAATAGCGTATGAATTGAATTGCATTTATTAAAAATGTTAATCCCTTATATTGTTTGTAAAGGCATTTAATTGATCCGACAATCGTTGAGTGGAGTGTTGGGGAAGAGATGTCCCCCAATAGTGATACGTTTATTATGAGACTACAGTCCAGTTCTTTCCTTCCCATCAAAACCGTTGTAATGGAGAGGAAGTGGAGAATCAATAGCCTTAACAACATTGAAGTGATTGAAAACGGCTTCTTATATGAGTCGCGTTGGTCTCTGAGTGCAGAGGAAGGACGCACTCGAGTCGCTCATATGATTTCACTCGATCTCAGGTCTTAACAATTGCTTAATTTTTTTATTTATTTACTATTAATAGGGATGAGACAAATACAAAGTATTAGTCCCATATATTCTACGCAATGCTTGAGACTATGACATAATGCTAAACCAATTTTTAATGTGTTAAATACCAATCTATGCGCCTATTTTTTGAACAATTCTAAGAACTTCCTATATGTAATTTTAATAATATGACATTTATTTGTTTTATTTTATGCTATTTAATATATAATTCCCAGTTTGATTGTCATTAAGTCCATATAATTTGAATGCAAAGCGTGTAAAATATCAAACAATTAGAAATACTGTATTCTTAGATTTGTTTAATCTAAGATAAATATATAAATACTGATAAAATTGAAATTGATAATAATTGTTAACAAAGTTTAATATAAAGTCAAATATGCCAATATTTACATTACTCTATATGAATAATACATAGAATAATACAAATGTATTATAATGTACATTTCATGTATATAATCCATCCTTATTTATTTGACAGACTTTGCTTATTGTTTTGTAAAAATTATTATTAAACTTAATATTAATGATAAAAAGATGTATTCGAGAATATATTAGACTCTAATTAGAGAATCATCTTATGGTTGGAGTGAATACAATGCAAACATTGTTGAGATGACCGTATGTTATGAATAGAGTGACAGTTATATGAATACAAACTTGCATTCATTCTATATTAACCATAAAACATATAACTGTATTAAGTATTAGGACATGGTATTAATGTCAACAATTGAAGTGCTCTTTAATTTGGGAATCACTTTATTGTGACATTAAATTTAGAGATTCGCAAGAATTAAAACATTGCATGCATTGAACACAAGTGTTGTCTAGAATTGATTAGTTGTACACTATTTGACATATATTTGATTGAATTAACGTTTAAATTGAATTTGCATTTAAAACAGAGGCCATTCGTATGAGTGGTATAACTCGACATTCCCTGCGATACATAACAATCAATTGAATCGTTTGTCGGAGTCATTCCTCGTCACAGCCAACACATCCAGAATATCCCATATTTGACACCGTTTTTGATGAAAGCCTTGAATTATTGCAATAATTATATATTTTTGAAAGGAATTAATCGAATGATTGTATGTTTGAACACAAAACAGTTAACATGTACTGTATATTGAGATACTAAACAAAATCATGGTTTTTATTAACACTCGTTCTCAATATTTTTTACTGAAATATTTTTCAAATAATTGAATATTTATTTATTTTTATCAAAATCCGTTTATTCGTTGTCCTCTAATCAAATGTTAATAAGTATTATATATTTGACTTCAAATTATGTTAATATAAAGTCCTTGAGTTTATAGTCATTTTTATTACATTTTAAAAATGATATTTTTTAAATTGTATAATATATTTACATTACAATCAATTATCTAATAATCCAATTAACGCAATATTTAATAAATTCTTTATAACTTAGATAAAAACTAAGTATATGTATATTTAATTGGACTATAAATTGATTTGAAATGATATCAAAACAAAATGTAAAACAAAAAATGTATAAATTCTACTCAAAACACCAATTTTTGCGATTCTGCGAGAAAACGGACCCCAATTTCAACACATAATAAGCAGTATATTTAGTACTCTATTATAAGAATATTAAATTCACATTAAAATCAACAAATTTTGTTTACATTTCATGCATTGAAAAATCAAAATATATCAAACTGTTTGCGATTTACTAAAAAAAATCTGTTAATTGTTTTTAATTATAGATAAAAAGATGGAATAATTTTAGTGTAAAAACAGTTTATATTATAATGTTATTAATGAATTTAATTGCAATGAGAGAAACGGGTTGTATATTATGGTATTTTTATACTAAAATCTATATTTTTATTAATTCATACCATTTATATATTTAAATTTATTTTCTATTTTATAAGGATTTACAAAATATTGATAAAAACATTAATATTTATTACCAAAAACTGATATCATCTCTATATTCCATATATTGCTATTGATGTTAACATTTAAAAATAACTTATTATTTATTAAAATATATTCTGTTTCCAATCAATTTGACGAATAAACTTATTTCGCACTCAAATCCTGTTATGTTATGTTATGTTAAGTTTCATTTCAAACATTACTTTTTATACACTGTTTTTCTACACAAATCTTTTACATTGCTTTTTATAGTTGTTTCGATGCCTTACTATAAATATCTGTTTCCAAACTCAACCATAAAAGCGTATTTTAGATGCAATTGAGAGCACATTTGAATACATACACCGATAAAAGTATTGTATTTACGGTAAGTTAAGCAAAGGTTTTATTAGTTTTAAAATAAATTTCGATTCATTTGTTTTTTCTGTGAACTTATAATAATTTTATTCAATACATGTGTTGGAAATGTTTTTAATGACAATAAATCATTAATCAATAAATGCTTTTAAATTCTATATTAAATATAAACTTACATTTAATGCAATAATAATATAATGTAATTTGTATTTAGTATTGTATATCAATATAATTTAATTTATAAACGAATTACCAATTCTTTACATTCACTCCAAAATTGTTTAATCAAATAAACACTAAAATTCCACTAATTATATGAATAAATGTGTTTTTGTTTAAATAATTAATCCTTTTTTGGTTTACAATTAATACAAAAGAACTTTTCGACGGAAGCGATTTGATCGGGATCTTCGATTCCTATACACAACTGATGATACCATCCCTCGCACTCGCCCTCACAGTACACCCAATTCACTTCAGCCACTGCACAGCCAATCAATGAAAACAATACACACATTAGTTTCACTGACAATCAAACACTTGTCACTTACCGTTGGGTTTGAGACACTTGTCTTTCATCGAACAGAGTTCGTCGGTGTCATCGGATTTACCCTTTTTGCCGTTTCTCCTCATTTTGCCCCCATTTTTAGCCACTTTTTCCTTTGGGATCAATTGTTTCTTCTTTTTGTTTTGTGTCTCCAAATCGTTTGAATCGGAAATAGACTTTCGTTTATTAGTCTCAAAATCTTGGTCTTCGGTGTTGTTATTCCTCAAAACAATTCTATGATTGGGTCTAAAATATAAATACATTAATAATTTGTTACCAATTAATAGAGATAACAATCACTGACTGAGATAACTGCCAAACGAGCCAAAGATGAGAAGTCTCTTCCAGACTAACTTCGAGACAATTGCCTTCAAATAGCAATTCTGACAACAGTTCCAGAGATTGTGGACTCAATTCAATGAGAGGTTGAGTTGTCGTCTCTACTAAATTAAAAGTTAATATAAGTATTAATAACTGTTATCTCAATAAGAGATGAATGCCTTACCCCTCAAAATGAGTGGTGATTTGCGTTTGTGTTTCATCGGTGAGAGTTCTGGAGATGCCATCGACTCGTTTGAAGCCGCGTTGGAAGCGGTCGGAGAATGCATTTCCGATGAGTGACTAATGATTGGTTGAGATCTTTGTAACTGAAGTAATGCCTGAGCGGTGGCCTCTTCGGCCGCCAACTCCTCTCTCTTTTGTGTTGTTTGTGACAAATCAAGCGTTGAATCGGTTTGCAATTTGAGGGCACGATTGTAAGCATTGTCTAAATCTGGATGCGATTGAATGGCTTCGCGAACTCTGTTCTGCCAATTGATGGCGCGTTCGGCCAAACACTGGAGAAGTTCGCCGTCCAGTAGTCTTACCGGCAGTTTCTGTAGTGAACACAATAGCGTCAAAATAATTTCCACTTTAGGTCGTCGTCCGCGCGAACATAAATCGCATATAAAGTTCTGAAACAATAGATAATAACAATTATATTATTGTTGTAAATATAGTTCACAACTAATCAAACATACGTTCATTTGTTGCTGCGGTTGCGGCCAATCGTTGGCCAATGTTTGACTCATTTGTTGTTTTTTCCTCATATAAACGGATTGCGTGTTTTGAATGCATGTGTTGTGAAACCAATCGTAACACAACTGACATTCAATCATCCAATCGTTCTCCTCTTTACCACAAATGCAGAATTTAAACGATGGTTTGGTCTCCTCTTGAGGCTCTTCTTGTGCGGCATCTGAAGTGTCTGTCACTAAATCGGATGCCTTTTCTTCCAAATAGAGTCTTTTGGCTGAGTTTCGTTTGCGAAGGACTCGCAAGTGATTGAGTTCTTGTTCTTCGAACAGCTTATAGAGCGCTACGATATGTGTTCGCGAATACTCTCCGTTCAGTTGGGTTTCGAAAATACTTTTGGATGAAGTCTTGGCATTTGATGCGCTATTCTTACGCTCTTTGGGCTGTGTTTGAGATGACATCCGCTTTAAGTAATGATATAATGTTCGCGAAGAGAATGTGCTGTCAGACGACTGACCCATTGAAGTGATTCTGGGACTTAATATTTGAATGATTGTATATAAGGGACTCTTCTTAGTGAACGTTCGGTTCAAGCGTTCCCTCCAATTACGAGCCGAATTGATAGTTGAGTTTAGATTTGATAAATGTGTTAATTGACAGTCAATAGTATTGGCCGACACAACCAACTCCTCAACCGCTTCAATCATCGGCGCCTCTCCTGAGTTGGCATTACTTAATGAGACCTTTAAGGCATGCTTTTGACTATCGTTACCAAAAATGCCATTCACTTTACTTATCCAATTGCGAGCCTTTCCTATACTCTCTCGGATTTTGTCAATTTGTGGCGAAAGATTCAGTCGTCTAAGACTTGAATTGCTTTCCGTTTCATTGATAAGCGATTCCAAAAATTCAAGCGTAGGTTTGCTTCCATTGTTATCGGCTTCAGATTTGTCTTCATTTTTAATAATATAACAATTATTCGCTCTTTCGATCCATTTATTAGATTCGTCGACCATTTGCTGCAATTCATTAAGTTTTGAGTTTATATTTTCTGTATTTACCGCTAATTTCATCCCATTTTCAATCAGTGTTTTAATGTTTGTTATATCAAATCTCTTTTGGTTCTCAGGTTTCACGTCCTCAATGAGGATGTGATCGCATTCTTCTAACCAACGAATCTCTTCGAGTTTGTGTCGAAAGGACTCGAGTTGTGTTCCAAAGTCGACAACAACTATCGCCTGAGCGTCGAAAAGAACTGCCTCTAAATCCGATGATTTGAGGGCTTCGTTGGTCTCTTTAGTGTTGTTGGCGTCCAAAACACTCATAATAGACGAAGCGATTGAATTGCATCTATCGATCAGTTGCTTCAGCGCATACTTCTCGGGTATTTCGCACTGAAGGTCTGCAATCTCTTCGTAAAACAAACTGATCTCTTCTAACGTCAACTTAACGTTAACGCTATCGGATAGCCGGTTAGCGTTACGCCCAGCGGTTGACCGTAGGGTACGTTTCACGGGTGACGGCAATTGTTGCGGTCCAGCAGTCAGTTGTTGTTTGCGGAGCATCTCTTGCTGTCGGATCAGATCCTTCGCCGCACGCGAACACTTTGACGCTTCGGTTACTATTGTATTCAAATTTTCATATATTTCCGAATTTGTCGGGTATTTGTTAACCACCGCGTCGTTCAACAGTGTCTTTAGCTCTTTAAGAGTCGGAGTTTTCGTCTCTTCTTCTGATTCTAATTAACAAAAATAAGTGTAAATATGCGATAAAACATTCAAACAATCAAACCATTATTATTAGAGTTGGTCTCCATTTTCTTAAGGAGAGTCTGCACTTTAGAGGCCCAGTCATCAAACTTTTCGGCCCTTTTCCTCAAATGGTGTAACATTATGGGCAACTCATCCAATGTATATCTGTAGCGGAGTGTGTGCTGTGGAGGCAAACATGTTGTGCACAGATTGTCCTTATGGCTCAAACAAACCAATTTTGCTAACAATCAAACAACACATACAATTAATTCAAGATTCAAACAAATAGGATATGTGATAGATATGATTGACATACTTTGATCACAAGCACAGGTGAGAGCCGACAAAAAGCAAGTGGTTTTACAGTAATCGCATTGTCGTTCGTCGTCCTGAAGTAATTCAAACGCTTCCCGTTCCGCTTGAGTGACGCCCCACTCGAGTAGTGCTAAACGCGACGACTTCTCGCTCTCAACCATACGAAGCATATCCTTATAGGTCTCGACGGCGAGAGTGATTTCCAGATGGTTGGGATCGTTAGCCATCTTACAGATCAACTCGTCGTGACTGAACACAGGAAACCGATGAAGCATTGCGTAGTGAGTGATACAAACGCGTCCGATTGGCAGCCAATCTGATGGCGCAAAGTTGACCGCTTCGGCAAAGTTGAGGCCCTGATTGAATCCCGTGTGATATGAACGCGGAAATGTCACCACAAACTCACCCGCTTTTTGGTTACATCGATACACCTGTCCGTCAATATATGGTGTCATTTATGGATTACATTACAAAGTAAACACAAAAGACTGACCGGCACTCCGTCTTGCATTAGAATATTAGGATTACAAATAGTGACCAATTGGTGGAGTAAATCGGGCTGCGATTTGAAGAGTTCGGGCGCCGCTCTCTTCATAGCCCTCTCGAATGTCTCGGCGTGTTCTCCGGGAACGCCATACCATGTCTTGGGTTCTCCCCAATGGAGGTAATTGATAGAATAGGTCCAGTGGTCCTCATTATGCCAGCAGAATGTGGCGAAACACATGCCCACATACATCCAGGGCACTATCATTCCGCTTATGTTAGCGTTTATGTGTCGAAATACACTGCCCTCAAGGATTGGGATGTTATTTAGATTCCATAAATGATTTACATATTCCTATCGAGTATTGAATCAATTAATAATTTGATAAAAACTACAGACAATGATTCGTACCATATCTGAAGGCAATAAATTTTTGGACAATTTAGTGGGAAAACCACTTCCGTAATCATTTGTGTGCAAATCCGCTCCGTATTCAACGGTAACCGACTCTTCAATGGCTGACACTAAACGCCAGAACTCTTTCTCCGCCAGAGAATGGGTGACAGACTTGAGGAACAAAATACATGTCAATTAAAAAAATAACATATAAAATATTTAAATCAAATTACATGTGGGGGACAATTAAAGTAGTCGGCTTTGAACTGATCGGCCATTTCTCCGAATTCACTCAAAGTATAGCTCTTCTGCGACTGAACGAAACCAAACTCTTGAGTGTAGGGCTGAGGGTATGATTGGACTAATAGTGCCAGACATCGATGACAGTGCCAAACACCTGATGCACACAAACCAATTCATAATATCGTATAAATATGTCAACTAAAGTGACTAACCTTTGGGCCAATCATTGAGTGGAGGAATAAGACAATGTGTGTGATAAGTGTTTGTACAGTTGTCACACGTCAACAGCATTGGCGTCGGATTGGTTTCTCCGCAATGCAGACACACCTAAAAGTATAGCACAGAACAGATTTTTTAGATCGCTTTTCTATTATCGTTACCACAATTGAAACAAACTTTAATCGAATGCTCTTTTTCTGTGTGTTCGGACACATATCCGGGCATTTTAGGTCCGGCGCCGTATACCTGAAGTTTCTTCAGTTCTTTATTGTTAGAGTTGGGAGAAGTTAGTAATGAATTCTGGTTTTGAGGCGAAATCGATTGTCTTCTTAAGACACGCTTCTCAGGAGTCGTGTCCTTATTATCATTGCATGACTTTAAGAGTTTCTTGTCTTCATTGTCATCATCTGATGAAAAAGACACAGATTTCTCGTCCTATCGTTCAAATAAATACAAAGTTAAAAGAATGCAATTAAAAATATACCATATGTTAACTCACGCTATCAATGGGTCCAATAGTGGCACCGCTTTGAAACACATCGTATGGGAAGAGTATTCGCTCGTAATGTTGTCGTAGTAGTGATGCTATTGTTCCTCTGTTTGAGGCGTTATCTGATTGCAAAATATAAGACAATTTGTTACAATTGAAGTCCACTTTACATCAATCAATGTCATACTTCCGTAGCCCATACGTGCGGCCACACGCGACCACTTCCTATCTCGGGTGCAAATCTCAAAGCCTCCCTCTTCTCCGACAATTCTGTGTAAGTTATATAAGTCTAGAGAACGTCTCTCGATGTTTGGTATCTTAAAGGAGGCGCCCTTTCAATCAAAAACAACAATTTATTAATACATTTCAATCGACTTCTAAATAATAATCTTTTTAAATAATTAATATTTAGTAAATTCTTTATATTGTGTTTAATATGCATTAATTAAGGCATACATCAGATAAACATATAATTTATGCATTCAATTGACAGAAATAGTACTCTATATCTTTCAATTGCGAGATAAAGCAGTAAATTGAGTGAAAGCAACGATAAGTATGTAATCTAATGGTTTACCTGTAAATCCCAGAACTTGACGATCTGTTCAATGAAATTGAGTTTAATTCTTGTCGTCGCTTCCAATTCATTGAGTCTTTGAATGCGAGGCGTAAACCGGAACTCTTCGACGGCCACTGCAAATGGCGGCTGAAATGACTGTAAAACATATGTCTCTTTAAAATCAATTACAAGACCCCTATTTCACTCATGCATTGCATTTAAGCGGTTGTAAACCATCGCTAATCCTATCATATCTATTAGAAACTAATTATAAATCAATTCATCAAACAATAGATGCGTTTAAACAATGGCTGAGCCATAGGTTAGGGTGCGGTCTATACTCGTGTCGCACAAAACTAGTTCTCATTATATGTTAACTAAATTTAATTAAATTTAATTCCTATAAAAATATCTCTCAATTGCAATACTATTACAAGACTTGCAATCAATTTAATTGTTTTACAATTAAATGATTGAATGAAAGACACAGACATAGATCTAAGTAAAGTGATGGTTAGTGCATTCACTGTGACATCAATTCATGTCAAAGACAATGGATGTGACAAAACAAGTGTCCATACGTTTGGCGGAACGATTTTGCAGATGCCGTGCGGTTCGGCTTCGGGTCTGATCTTCGAGATGTACTCCAGAGGTCCCGAAGCGAACTCCTCTTCTGTCGGGTAAAAGACGGGACAATCGGGAGGAGAGATGAAGTCGAAGTCGTTGCTGGTGTTGGATGTGTTAGAAGTGTTGTTTGAAGTGGTGTTGGATTTGTTGTGGTGTTGAGGGATAGCGGAGGTCGTGGTCGCGGATCCATTGGTCACGCCATCCATGTCTGCCGTTATCTTACAACTGGTCGGAGCCGAAGAATTGGTGCTCATTGTAGTGCTTATGACATGAGCGATCACTTTATCGTTAAATCCAGTGATAGTGTGTTAAGTGAAGAGTGGATCAAATCATGTGATAAGTGGTAAAAGTGGCCAAAAATGGCGTTTTTTAGTCAATAAAACAAAACAAAAACACTTTTCAAAGCCTTTTAAACACTGCTTTGGAAACACTGTTTCAACACTACTCTCACTTCACAAACACTACTCAATACGTGAGACAAACCCCGTATTAAATCCAAACGATGTCTCCATTGGTTACAAAAGTTTGAAAACTTTTTTGTTCTCAATTGATGTGCAGTTATATTCACTTTCATTACTCCCGCTATTAAATGTATTATTATTATTATTTAAACACTTTTAACAATATATCCTATAATTAAACAATTGTAGTGAAAAATTACACTCATAATTGTGATATTGAATAACCATGGTCTTTTTTATCAAAACACGTACACAGTGTAAGAGTATTAAAATTGCAAATAACTTATACAATGTTATGTAACAGTAATATTCTTATATTATTGCATGTTATTGTAATTTACATTTTTTAATGCGTTAAATATAATTGTGTGAAATATTTGGAAATTAATTATAATTAAAATTACTTAAAAATAAAATAATATTTTAAAAGAAGAGTTTAAATTTCATAATAATTATTATTAATGAAAATCATTAGGAATTTACAAAATTCTTGACTATTAAGAGAAACAATACAGTAATGCATTACTAATGCCCGTATATTTGACTATTTTGAATAAGAAATCTGCATTGAAAATAATAATGAGAATAACAATATGTCTAAATTTAAGTCATTATTACAATACTGAAAACATTACATAATATTACTGTTAGGATTAAATTAATTTTTCTATGTTTTTAATTGAATAATTTAATGACAATTTCTAAAATATGATTGAATTGTATGAATAAAGGCGGCGACTGTTGTCTGCAAGTGTTGGCCGAAAAATATTGATTGCATTGAAGCGCTCATTGGCTGAAAATGAGATAAAATTGATTTTTATATCCGATTCGACTTTACTTTTATATATGATATGATATATAATATATAATATAAAATGGAAAACAACTCAATCGACATGTTTTAGTCGGGGATGACATTAATGTTGATATAAATTCAATCATTGATTTAATTTTGATATTACACTACAATTCTGTACAATAGTTTGTGAAAGCAATAAATATTTTTCATTATAAAAGTTATGGACAATAGAATAGTGAAGACCAGAGAGTGAGGGATAGGAAGGGATGTGGGAATTGCGGTGGGAATAGTGGAGTGCAGACAATGCCTGTGTTGTGCGATATTGTACTGGTTTTACCATATCTTCAATACGGCAATAGTCTGACGGAAATTGAATGAATTGAGTGAATGTCAACACAACTGTATGTTTGTGTTGGTTATGAAAGTCATGCCCTCATGTCTGGAGGGCATCGAAGACATGCAAAAGAGAGCGCCGATGAAAGTTGTGCTCAATTTATTGGTTCATAATTTGTTATTTTGTGCTTTCAATTAACATTTAATTGATTTCTTGAGTACAGCTGTTGTTCTCAACTCTTCTCCTCTTTTTTTGTCCATCAATTTTATGAACCGAAGAGAAGGTATGACTCTTCGCAACACTTTAGAAACGGCACTCTTATATGTGTTTAGCACTCAATAAATTAATTTATTGCACAAAAGGCAATACAGAGACAGAGAAATTGAATGAACAGCAAAGCAAATACATAGATCACAAGTAGTCAACCAATTGAATAGACAATAAAAATGTCCAATTGTTGAACAAAACAGTTGTGACCAGCGGTTAATGCTTATGAGTTTTGGGCCCAAAAACCTACGCATCGATAAACTTCTTTTGCCATCTCTTTCTTCATTGCCTTAAAGGGATCATTGAGTGAAGAAATGCTATTACTGTGTCTCCGATCCACTCGACGACTACTACTGAACAACATTGTTGTTAGTGTTAGGATACCAGTGCTATCACACCATTTCTATCATACCATAGACTCCTATTCGGCAACATTTCATAAGTCGATACACTTTCCCCTCTCCTATAGTGTAGTGTAACACGAATTACATCTATTCAATTGTATTTCGTTATATCAAATGAATACACATAACATTGTTTGGTATTCTTGTCAAGAATAGTATGGCTCTAAAGTACAGTTCATTTCAGTGCCAACCCATAGAGCTTTGAAAATAGTTTATAAGAACTAATTGTGTCCAAAAATATCTTCAATTTATTTTTCGTTTTTGTCTTTAGTCATCATTTATTGCTATTATTAGGCGTCACTCCTAATTACCAGTGTCTCCAAGAGATGTCTGAGAGACAAATCCTCTAAACGCCAACTAAAACAATACAAAACAAGCAAATGATGCAAAGCTCCGAGCTTTTGGTTACAAAAATCCAGTAATCTGTCAATAACTTAGTTTCGCATCTCTCTCTCTCTCTCTCTCTCTCTCTCGCTCACTCACTCACACTAACTAAAAATATTTCATAAGCTGTACTAATATTTGTAGCGATTCTACAGTTATGTCAGCTTTGATAAGATATGAAAAACTTGGACTGAATAATGCATTTAGAGTTATATCGATAGAACTTTGTTAGAAGTTTGACCACAGAATAGGCAAAAAGTGTAAGTTATATACAGGAATTGTTGGCAATAGTGTTGCGTTATAGCGGGTATACAATAGTGTATTGAGCGGTAGGTTTGAAGCAAATATCAGAAACAATGGGAATCTCGTCACGTAAATGGGGTAACCATACGAACCATACAAAGAGTGTATCATTTCTACTCTCTATTACTATATTAAGCGAATCTTTTATATTCCCTGAAACTTTTCTTTTACTTATTTGTGATAACAGTAACTAATATTACAGCAAATGATATATTGAAATACAAATAAATTCAATCGACAAATAATGTAGTGTTCAGTAGTTTACGTGCAATAAAAATAAAATTTTCTATACATTACATTTAAAATATGCTTTCGTTTGTCAAATTCAATGCACAAATAAATGTACTGTATTTATAAAAGACGACATAAGAAGGACCAAATTTGTGACATTTTTGCAAATTTTTAAGATATCTTATAAAATGCATTTACATTAATATAATATCTTACGTACAGAATCTTATATTGCATTATAATGTAATGCTTTGGGCAACTCTTCACTTGAATTCTCAACATTCTCTACTTTGTATTTATTTTTATCCAAACATTCAAATGTAAAACAAAAATTCAATGCTATTGAATAAAAATCTCAGCAGTATTTGTTAAAAGTAGTGAAATAATATGTAGTATATTAAAATCAAGTATGAGATAGATATGTCCCATAACTATATAACTGTTATAATATTATTATTATAATTCTGAGACCAAGATGAAGAGATGCCCAAAGCATTACATTATAATGCAATATAAGATTCTGTACGTAAGATATTATATTAATGTAAATGCATTTTATAAGATATCTTAAAAATNAGAGAGAGAGAGAGCATTTAAATAGTGAATATTTGGTATATCTATAGTTGATTGTTAGGAATCAATTGATTGATGTTAGACTTTATTGAATTTAATGCATGAATAGAGTGTAATAAAAATGACGATAATATTGATTGTTATAACTTATAAGAAGTGATTTGAATAATATTTTTATCGATAATACAATCTTTAAGAGTAATCATAGCGTAGCAAATGGTGTAAAATGATAATAATGTTTCTTTGCTAATAATGTGCTATTAAATTGGTTCTGCATCTCATTATAATAGATAGTTTTGGTGTTTAGCACTTAAGCTCACTTTGATCCCAACATTATCATCACAATCATCACCATTGGTCTGTTCTGACATCATTAGCCACAGTTTGATGCCTTCACAACACGTCACTTATTATGATTGCATATTATGTCGTATATTGTCGTTCAGCCAAAGGTTAGTTAATATAATAAGTTTCATCATATAAGTCATCATTTAGTTATGAAACACAAGTATTTAATGTACAACTCATTAAAGTTATTTTATCACTAAAACAATTCACTTTCACTAAATTTAATAATTATTTAATTTTACACAAATAATATTATTTCCTGATTCATACGTTTTGATCCTAATCCTATTGATCACATCATACAGTATATCATCCATTTTATCAACTATAATATTGGTTTGCATATTTAGCACCACAATATAATATACAGCACTAATTTCAACATTAAACATTTCAACATAAGATGCTAATTATACGATGTGAATTTGTCATTATATCCTAAACAAGTTGTAAATATGAAACAATTTTAAATTTTAATAATATTTCATTACTTTTGTTTAAATCACGTGCAATTAACAGCATAATCACTGCAATAACATCTTAAACTTTCACTAATGATTTCTGATATACAACATAATATAGTTTTGTAAAATATTATAAAAACCCATAGAATGTTAGCATTTTTGGCAATACTGTACTCGTATGACAATAGCCCATAGCTTATAAACAGTAAAAAAAACTGTCTATTATGTGATACTAGATTTTTTTTATTTGATAAAAACAAATGATTTACAATAAGAGCAAAAAACAAAAATACTTTTATTTTAAACCAAAGTTATTTTAAAATAACTTAATATTTAGTAAAATTCGGATAAGAAAGTGCATTTTATGCCATTTGGAAAGTTTTTATGCAAATTATAGTTTGTATGTAATGTATAATACAATTGAATTATAATGCAGTATATAAACTATACTATTGAGTAATAAATCATTTTTCTTTTTGTTCATTTTGTTCAGAATTCATCTTTTATAAGATATCATATAAAGTATTAATATTTGTTTTAAGCAAATCATAATTATACTATTCTTTACTTTCCATTGACATGTTATATGCAGAGAGAGAGAGAGAAAGAGAGAGAGAGAGAGAGAGAGAAAGAGAGAGAGAGAGCATTTAAATAGTGAATATTTGGTATATCTATAGTTGATTGTTAGGAATCAATTGATTGATGTTAGACTTTATTGAATTTAATGCATGAATAGAGTGTAATAAAAATGACGATAAAGAGAGAGAGAGAGAGAGAGAGAGAGAGAGAGAGAGAGATTTACGCCAAGTTTTTTGTTTTGTAAGTATTTGTAGATTTATCTCAAGTTATTACAGACTTATTACATGAAAGTCTTGTTCTGTGTTTGCAATCATAGGAGTGATAAAGGAATGTATTTTAAAGACACAATTTTGTGATTTTTATCCAAAGATTTTACACAAAAATGTAATATTCTATATATCGATGATAACTATATCTGTCAATAAACATTGTTTACAGAATATATTTTACATTATATAAACTACATTATATCAGATATTTGTGAATTCAAAATCAAATCACATACAGTAAAAGATATGACATAAGAATATAATTAGTATATTTAAATTGAACACATATCCTTATAAAATGACACAAATTTAATTTGTAATTTAATAAAACACATGATATAAATTTCATTATATTTTGAATTAAAATAAATTAAATAATTTAATTATAAAAATGCTATATAAATTCATGATATGCCTACTCTTTGTATTAATGAAATTCATTTTAACGTTTGTATAATAAAATAAAATAATGTTTATATCATATCGTGACATAAAATGTAATAATAAGTGATAACTATTTTATAAATATTGTAAAGTTGTAGTCCAATATACACTGTTGTCTCTCTATATCTGAAAAATTACACATGTTATTAGTATATTATATAAAATTAGTTTAAATAAAAGTAACTAATAGCGGTCATCATTATGGTATATACCTCATATAACAAATCCAGGTGTGATTGACTACTTTCCAACTCATCGAGAAACCGTGGTCAAACTTATTCGACTAATAGGAATAAAAATGTTGCCAACTTCTAACAATAATTACTCATGCCCCTGAATTAGCATTTTGACAAAGTCTTTTGCGATAGAATTTTTATATATTATAAATTAATATTATGATCTAATCTTGTTATATTCCTATTCATTTGGGAATTTACACTACATTCTTGTAATTATTGGTAATTTTGATAAATACGGGAATTTTGTTAATTGTGTCTATTAAAATATTTTCCGTATAATTGATTCCCAAAAGAAACCATTTATGGTAAGCATATAGTCTATAGTTTGTTACAAAATAGCGGCACTGAATTCCTTCTAGGTTTATTATGTCACTATAATTGTTACCAAGGTACCATTCTGGAAAATAGAGATTACCGACGACACTGTCAATGAATTTAACTAAAACTCTAGTAGACTAAAGATGGTTAGTATTGTAATACTACTCACCATGGTTAAATTTGATTTTGTATTTTTTAAAATAATTAAGGTCGTTCTGTAAAGTATTAGTATCCATGAAGTTTTAATGTAAAGTCCATTTTAGAAATAGAGGACCGACACTGTATACAGTATATATCTGAAGGCAAATCATTTATTCTAGTAGTGATGTGAAGATCCAATCGACGACATACAGCAACTCACAGACCAACACATATATGACAGATATGTCTCATAAGCATAGAGTTGGTAATGAGTACATTTAGAGCACGGAGTGTGTTGTGCTTGATGTTTCTATATAGCTATTATACCTGCACTTCACATATCATGTTACAGTCATATAAGGTGTGTGTCAACTATATTGTATAGTAAAGGGCATACGATATGACCAAATAAGTAACGTTTATAGTGAGTAATGTATAAAAATTACCAAGATCAAACAAAAAATCACGTCTATTGATTAACAAGGTTTACTACCTGTAGCTCATAAGCTTCTCATATATGAAACTATCGCAACATATCAGTCAATGTTCATAATGTTTGATGTATTGGTAGAACCTTTGCTTAAATTCCTTGTATTCCTCGTATTATCCATGTATGGACTCAAATACAAGGAATACCATAAAGAGTTTTATTCTCTTAGATTTTAAGATTATTTGCAAAACAGTATAAACATTATTTGCTCGACGCCTATGAAGAGGCAATGATACAGTACTGTATCATCGCTTCTTCATAGATATGAATTATACCGTATCCTTTGAGCTAATAAAACATAACCAATATAAATGTTAAATATATTTCATTATTCCTAATCTATACAATCCTAATCGAAAGCAGACCATTAATAATTTGGTAAAATATTGAAAATTTAAAATGTTTGCAAAATTAATTTAATATAACGAATATTAGATATGAAACCAAATCTTGTTTACATTAAGACATTAGAATTTCATTTAGTTTTGAATAAATGTAATCAATATAATCGATATATTTTGTAATATAATTGCTGTTAATTGCCTATACTTTAAATAAAAATAAATTAATATTATAAAAACACGTTATTATATAATAAAATTATACAATTAAATCATTAATTAAAGTGTACAGAATAAGAATATCTTAGTTAAGTTGCATTATTGTCGTAAATATTGTTGTCAAATCCCTTATTTGCTTATTATTGTTAATTATGTCAATCTAACTAGTTATTTAGTAGTAATAGTTTGTTAAGTCCTAACAAAGTGTATATCAATATTTACTGTAAACTGCAGTCGTTAACAGACAGAGAAAATGTTGTGTTTTAATTGATTAGAGAATTGTAACTGATTTGGTTGGCCAACCATTATTCAAGCAAAATAATAGCTCAATATTTTGTTACAATCTATTTGTCTTTAATCTGACATTTTTTCTTAAAGGAAAGCACCGTAAGAGCGGATTTGATGGAAGCAATTAGCAAAGAGTTATCCGTACGGATAGTATTGAACTTATAAATCACCCAATGATTGTAATAAGTGATGAAAAAGCAAAGAATAATTCATTGCTGACGTTAATTACTTCCAGAAGAATAGAAATCACTCCACAAACTAAAAGAATAGCAATTGGATTGAGAGTCAGAGACGGGATGAATGAGTGAAGAGTAAAGAATGAAAAGATTTAGTATTTATTGTCGATTGAGATTTTAGTGAAAGTTCAGAATTTCCTCTTTTTTGGTCAAATCAAGCGTTTCAGACATTTTCAGACATTTTTATTCCTATTATTTAGAGTCGACTGTACTTTGAAGCGTCGTTTTTACGCCCTTTTAATATACAGTTCTTTCTGTTTTGAAAACATTTTATTTTTGTTAAAAATTGTCGCCAAATATAATCGATTCGTTGACTCAGCACTCAGTCGTCAAGTGATGAATGCATTCATGAGAAACACCGCCACCGATGAAGAGCCCAAACGCCTTATACACGACAAAATACAACCGAGAATTTTATCACAAGTTTGCACTCATTCTTATAACAAGTTATCTTAAGCCCAAGAGTTGGAAAATTTTTTCAAAATTATTTTTATAACAGAATACATACATATAATTCACTCGGATTTTTATTGACCAAAAAAGAGTATTTCAATATACAGTATATTTTATTGTCAAACAAAATGGTTATATTTTGTGTTCAAAATTCTTTCTAAAAAATATATCTACAAAAATAGATTTATTGTAAACAAAAAAAATTATGTATTGTTTTCAATTGTAAAGTGAATTTTGATTGTGAAACGATCGGAAGTAATGTTTTTATAGAATTTAGAAATTAATGTCAACTTCTTATGAGTTCAATGAATCAAATAATAATATGAAACAAGAATTACAATTTATAATGTTATATAATACGGTATTTCTTACATTTGTTAGAAAAAAGACAAACAGGGATAACCAATGGGATAACCAATGGTGCGATACATTCGCATCACCATTAATATCACATCTCTTCAGAATTGGCCAAAGTTTGTAAAACTAAGAGATTTTCCGCAAAAGACTATAATATAGATAAATATATAAAATGATTGAATTATTTAAAGTCTCCGTATTTTAGAGCTTAAATTGCATGACTTCTCCGCCAAAAACTGCACCGCTTTTTGGAGAGAGAGAGAGAGAGAGAGAGAGAGAGAGAGAGAGCCTAAATAGAGGGTTTGTGTGCTTTAAAACATTTATGAATAATTCAGACAAATTTTAGAGTTTGTTTGGACTGAGAAAGAGATGCTCTTACTTTTCTGTGTCTTTAATTCATTTGGGATTTATTTTAGAAATGAAAGTCTTTAACAAACAAAGCGATCAAATATAGTGTTTTGAAAAACTCAAATAGAAATGTATTAAACGAATATTATATCAAATTAAATTGAAGAAAAATTGACAAAAAAAGTTTCACTTCACTAACAAATGTTGTTTTGGATGGAGAATAGCTGTGCGGTGCGATCGATAGCCCCCGTAATCATATCATTTCAATTTGACTTTTTTGTTCATTTTGTAAATCCATTGCCTTTACATTAAAAGGATTGGCACCGATTCATGACTGACAACACCATTGCAACAGCTCTTTCGCACAAATCATTTCGTATTTTTCTCTGTTAAACTCATCGATGATTATAATAATGATTATTATATCACATCATAAGC
Organism: Medioppia subpectinata; assembly: GCA_905368565.1. NCBI lineage: Eukaryota > Metazoa > Arthropoda > Arachnida > Sarcoptiformes > Oppiidae > Medioppia > Medioppia subpectinata. The sequence continues at coordinate 22,171 of CAJPIZ010000431.1, forward strand.
ATTATAATGAAAGACTGAATACAAAAAACGGCTGCGAAAATCTTTTGCCAAAAATAAATGCGAGTTTAGTGTAAAACTGAACAAATCTCTCAATATATTTGAGGGGTAATTGTCTGATGCATTCATCGCATATCAAACTGTTTAATAATCCCGACTCTGGGCTCAACACAATAGGCAAGAGATGGCCTATTGTTGCGATGACTGTGGGCTCATGTCTTGTCATCGAGTCTTCACTGAAATGAATGAAATATCTGAGGGAATGAAAGAAGGTTTGAGTCGGACTTGCGATCAATCATTTAAACAGTTTCCGTTCAGTTGTACCTCAACTCTAATAAATCATTTCCATAAGTAGTGCTCATCACTACTACATCACTGCTCATCACAAACAATATTATGTCACCAAATGATTGCTATCTCATCATACCATCCATCCATCGATACATTCAAATCCCTAGAAATTATTGTCTCATAAATAATCTCACATTTTATTAATAGTAATTCAATAATAATTTCAATATAAACTCAATTCTCATGAATACTCTAAATTTTCAGATCTTTTTATAAAATTAATGACAATTATTATAGAATTAATGAGTTATTTATTTTGAATCTTCAATCAAACATAAATGTTAAAATAATATTACTTTATTCAAAGGTTTTGATCATAATGTATATTTATTAATTGTATTTAGTGATCACAATCAATAAGTACAGCATTTACAGCATTGTAGAACATTTTTTTATTATTTTGCAAAAACAAAAATGCAAATCTTGTAACAATACTATTAGTATCAAAATAAATAGTGACTGAAATTAAATTCTTAACAAAATACTTAATACTGTTATAAAGGTTTGGTTGCTTAATGCAAATTCCTTGTAATTTTTTATTTAATTTACTTTTTATGTCAATAGTTTGAAAGAATTTCTTTAATAATTAGTTTTCGATCCAAAAGTTTTCTTAATTACACATCAATTAAAGTGCTTAAAAGTGTCACAAAATCTCTTTATATTATAAATTAAATTACGTTAAATAAACGTTAAATTGTTTGCAAAATAATTAGTTTTACAAAAACTCACTTCATTTTAAAAATGTAGAATTTAATAAATGTTTAAAATTATTTGGTTATTATAAGTAGCTTATGATAAAATATTTTAAATCAAAGATTAATTTAAAATTATGGACAGATTTTACTATAAATATACTGTACATAATACTTTATACCAAACATAAAATAATTTGATAAATAATTTTAAATATTAATATAAGATATTTTAATATTTTAGAATCAAAATAATATAATGTTGCTAGGGTAGATAATAGCTATAATTTAAACAATTAGTTTGGTTAATAATTGAATTTATTGAACGGATAAAGACTTCATAATGATCACTAAGCCGTTCCCATATAAGAATTTAAGTCATTACAAAATCCATGTAATAATGATTTAAATGCAATTAAAATATTGTTTGTGTTGTGATAATGTGTTTGAATTAATATTGAATATAATTTATTTAATGTAATGACAGTTTTCATATATTTTATACAAAAATATTGGAAAGATATTTCATATTTGTAAAGATTATCATTTATTTTGATAAAAGATAACTCAATGTTTGTTAGTTTCTTATTTTCAAATTGAATTTTTGCTTCAATTTAGAAATTGAAGAAAACAATAGTGTAGTGAATGAATGCTTAAAATAATATTTTCAAAAGAATTGAGAAAATGGTTGAGAGAAGTGGCAGAAAGAAAAATAACACTTGAAATATAAGATATTGTTTTATTGTGTTATTATTTGATTGTTTTGCAGCAAAAGTGAAATATTTTGGGAAAATAGCATTTTGTGTGAATTAATTGCAGTTAATCTTTGAGGTAATGAATGTTATTTTTTTAACCATAATTTGTATTATTTGTTACATTCCTCTTGGGATGGTTTATGCAAAGGACTCCGCAATTGAGCGCTAAATTATATTTTCTTTTAATAGTACAGTATATTCACGTGTAATATAATATTTACACCAATTTATGGCTACTCTTTATGAAATGATTTGAAGCATTCATTTGCATAAAAATATTAAATTATTAATTACGAAATTGTGAACAGAATTTTGGGAATTAAATATTAATATTAATTCTTAATGAGATAATAACTAAAAGTTGTGTTAATATCTATTAAATTTTGAGCACAACATTTTTAACATAGAGTTAACTGTGATTACAATCATTAGGAGTGATGTAAACATTGATTTGAAACATAATTATTGTTTTCGATTGTTTGTAGAGTTATTTGGTTGGAGAGAGAAAAGCGAAAACAACATCTCATTATTGTTTATCATTTAAGCGATTGTCTGTAATTTTATAGAAATTGTGTCCATTAAAACATGTGAAGTCTATGGGTATGTAATGATAGGAGTGGTGGCACTCGTAATGTATGTAAAATAGGTTTCATTTGATTAATTGCTGGAGAGTTTAGAGTCAACTCTAGTGCACGCATTTGTGAACCGCTATTGAAAACATCATTTATTCGCCGATCAACTCATCCATGTATTCACCTCTAGTTTCGCTCTTTTTTTGCTTTAATTAAACTTCAAAATCAAATTGTGAACAAAAGAGGCATTTTGTGGCCTTATATTCAATACTATATTCTTATTTAATTCATTTAAATTCAATGGATTCTTAGTTTTTGTCAATTTCTCGTCTCAACACTAATTGAATTCATTTCAAGTGCAGGAAAGAGTGCTTTAAGGATGAGATTCTACATAGAGTTTACAATTTTGATGATTATATTGATATTTCAATGAATGTCTTAATTCAATAGCGATCGATATCGGATCCAATCATACCGTACTCTCATTAAACAGAATAAACAGTCAGAGAGAGGAATGTAACAAATAATACAAATTATGGTTAAAAAAATAACATTCATTACCTCA